>JALBCR010003743.1:0-146361 GCA_030710515.1 Abscondita cerata | reverse complement strand
TTTTACGTATTGCTAATTCATGCATTTGGTAAATGTGAAATCTAGATGTGCAAAGACGGCAAACTGCAACGCGCTTATTTAACAGTTTTCTGTGAGTCGAGGTTGTGCAAATGTACTAATTTGCTTCTCTTCACCCCCTCGTTCCCACCCCCACCACCCGCCATTCCTAGTATTTCCTGAGCAATTCACAAAATTCCTCTCAATTCCTGTACTCCTCCACCACTTTACTCCTTCACTAATTCCTCTATTCCTTACTAATTCCCAAAGATTGTACACCAAAGTTCCCTGCAAACACCCCTCGTTCTATCTATCACAATTGCCACAGCTTTCTCTCACATTACAAACAAGGTACCGATAAACAAATGTCAGAAAAGCTTGGTCATTTTATAGAAGACATTAACCGATGGTTTGATTTATGTAATAGTTACTGTCCAAAAGAAAAGTTCCAACAAAAACTGGCTTACAGTTTGATTTGCAAAATCAAGAAATACATTGGATAAAATGATAAACCTTGTTACAGACAGATGGGGGAGAGCGGTAGGAAAAAATCATTACAAATTTTTCAAAAGGGAATGATAATATCTATGAAATCTTGAAAAGCTAATTTAAAACTAACTTAGGTGTTAAATATATCTGTACACACAAACTCAACAAATAGTAGCATTTTTTTTACAAATTATAAGTAGAGAAGGACCAGATGAACATCCAGTTCAGTTAGCAGCAATTTACCGGATACGAATGATAATGCTCGAAAATAATCTTAGATTTTTGATTCCAAAGTTAATACAGAAGCAACAGGAGTTAGATGAGTTTTTAACATAATATTATGTAAATCATTGCGTAGAACACGGTATTGTACCAAGCCGTACCTTCGGTTTTTAAAATTGCTGCTTAAACTTCACCTTTTCCCATTTGAAGCTTTTTTTCAAAAAACTCTAAACGTGGAGCAATAATTTTACAGTAATATTTTGATAACAACTGATGGTATTTCTGTATTCAACACCTTAATATTAGTCTTTTCACTAATTTTTAGTCAATTCGAAAGCAAAATTTTTTCCTCGATTTTATACCCAAGTCTTTAATCTTTTGACAAAATTGACAAAAATTTTGTGTGGCTTTTTAACATAATATTATGTAAATCAATGCGTAGAATTACGGTAGTGCAAGCCGTTTCTTCGGATTTTCATAATTGCTGCTTAAACTACCGTTCCCCATTTGAAGCAATTTTTCCCAAAAACTGTAAACGTGGGCAATAATTTTACAGTAATATTCTGATGACAACTGATGGTATTTCTGTATTCTACACCTTAATATTAGTGTTTTCACTACTTTAGTCAAATCAAAAGCAAAATTTTTTTCTCCGATTTTATACCTGGTCTTTTGACAAAATTGACAAACAATTTTGTGTGGCTTTTTTAACATAATATAATGTAAATCAATGCGTAGAACACGGTAGTACAATTCGTTTCTTCGGATTTTCATAAAATTGCTGAAACTGGAAAAATTAATGTAGTAGAAGAAGATACAAAATTGATACATCACAAAGTAATTCTTCTTTCCTTTTCGTATCGTCAAATTACTCCCCAGTTAAATTTGATTTTACCGCAGCATCGAACGAAATTACAGATTACGCTTTAGAATATATAGCTGGTTACTTGACAAAAAAATATAAAGATTCACATCCTAATTTAGGACAATTCACATTAACTTTAAAATAGGATCATAGTATCCCTTCTTGGGTCCAACAACTCTCGTTACGGGAGGTCATATCAAACCAAATGCACACTGGTTTCAAAAATTAAGAAATGGAACCGTTATTTTAAAATGCACCACAAGGAATCTTATCGCAAATGTCTAGGTATTGTTAAAATTTAGTGAGTAAAATTTCTAAAAAGATAAAGACATGCCCTTTAAACTCTTAAAAGATTTTTGTAAATTGAGAACTGTAATTCTTATGAATTTTAGAAATTTAAAAGCCAAACAAGAAATACTTAGTAGAAAATATAATACTAGTGATTCAAATAGAAATAAGAAGAAAAAGTTAAATAAAATAATAAATTGAATGTATTAACAAATTGCTATTAGAATTGTTTTCTCATAATTTACTAAGGTGTGTCCCTCCTTGCATTAGTTATCAAATGTTTTTATTAATAAAATAAAATTTAAACTAAATTTGTTATATCCACTGTTTCATTATATATTAGTTTAGTGATATATATTAACAATTTTAATAAACGCTGCAAAAGTATGTCTACTATTTCTGTCTGTTAAGGGGGTATTTACGGTTCATATCTAGACGTACAAATATGGCTCTAATTTGTGCGTTATTTAAAAAACTGAAAAATGAGAGATACTTTTTTAAGTACATGTATTTAAATAAATTTTAGAACAAAAGATTAATTAACTTCTTGTAAAATATCCATATATTATCTATACTTTAAGTGTAATATTAATATATAGGAAATAACGCAATTTACAATATAGTTATTTATTGAACAAATAAGTAAACTTATACAATACAATTTTACATACATTAACTCAAGGCAGTAAATATAAACTTATTTTAAATCAAATTGATTTATTCATAAAATCTATAAACATAATACTTAAAGTTACGCAACACAGGTATTTTTTACAAAAAGTTAAATAACTTATTCATTTAAAAGTCATTTTGAGGCACATAATGTACTTTTAAGAATACATGTTGAAGAAAATCATTATGTTTTCGTTTTTTAGTTTTGAAGATAACGAAGCCGTTACGTTATTGCCAGCCTTAAAACGATTACGTTTCTGATTTTTAAGTGAGGAGGTCTCACGACTATGTCACAGTGGTCGAAACACATGCCAAACATATTTGCTTGGTATAGCTATCCTCACCACAGTTTACCATCGCCAGGGTCTCCCTTACATTATGTAACAAGGGACTAAAGTGTTTTTAATCCCGAGGTGAAGTAACTTGTCAGAGCTAAGCTAAGCGTTATCAAAATTAATAGTAAATCTTTTAATAGTAGAAATCATAAACAAAAAATTATTAAATAGATATTTTTTATAATTTCTTGACACAATTTCTACCCTTTCTATAATGACCTGAGGCAGCATACTCACATAAAGAAGACAAAAAAAAAACAATAAAAGTTAGACTCTAGCAAAGAAAACAATAAAACACAATACATAAAAATAAAAGGATTTAAGATAAGGAAATTCTTTTAATTAGTTTTGTTGAAAGCATTAATGCTTGATCTTCTTCAAACAAATGACGTACATAGACTTTTTATTTGTCGACGTAATTATTGTTAAATTTAACATTTTGGTATACTTTGAAAGTCTTCATAAGTAATTGCTTTGTTCATTTGCATCTCATTTACATAGTCATTACTTAACTCAATCTTTAAACGCCGTTATCGATTCTAAAATACACCAAACTTTTTTCAACAGTTGTCGTCGCAATTTTGAACGTTACCTGAACTATAAATTTAATAAAACACGTCAAGTCCAAGCGCAAACAATCAAATATATGGTCTCATGTTAATGAAAATTCACAATAGCTTTACACATACTCCACACTTAGCCAACAGTGGTCATTAACAGTTACCGTGAAATTCAACACACAATGAGTTCATTTTCAGTAAAACGAATTTAACAACGTTTTAATGTCAAGAGAAAACGCTCCAAAAGCTTCAAAGAGATCGTACGCGTTTGAGCGGATTATTTATTTTGTACTCATTTAGTAATTGGAGCAAATGATTACCTCACAATCAATTAAAAATCTTTAGATATTAGTTCCGCCAATTCGCACCTATTGAATCAAGCCTATTCATAAACAATTTCTGTTGCGAGGGAAAAAATAATAAACCATTTCCAACATTTTGAACAAATTATAAACTTTTCGGTAACGCATTCGCGTGTAGAAAATGACTCCCAGATGCAATGTGCGCAAAGAAATCTGCTGCTTACTTCACATTTTCAGTTTAAACTTTTCGTGAAGCTTTCTTTACGCGAAAGAGGTTCTACGCAAACTTTTCGATTTCATATGTGTCACGCGGAAGAGTTCCGCAAACGTTTTGTCATTTCTTCCGCGAGCTTGTGGCAGCTTTTAAAACTTCGAAAGTCACGAAAATTATTTTTCGTTTATGCGAATTCCTCGATGTTCCTATAAATTCGAGCACGAAAAAAATATGATTTACTGTTGCCGCAACATTCCAACCAATTACGAAAGAAATTGAATTTTTATTTTAAAACGTTATTTTTAACCGAATATTCATTCACTTTCGTTTTAACTTATTGGGCAATACCGATTTTTCTTGTCGTGTCAACATGTTTGCTTTTGTAAGAAATGGGACTATAAAGGCAAAGAACTCGATCGTTAAGCCACACTTACTGCAAGGTATTGCCTATAAATAAGGTGGGCGTAATTTTACTACGTGTCTTTTGTATCACCAAAACAAATACATAAATCTAAACTACGTTTTACGTTTTCCTTTTTTCAATTCTCGCAGTTCTGTAAAACCCACCACAAAACTAATTAATTTTAATAAAATGATTAAAGGAATAATAGGTGAAAGCGATGTGTAATTAAACCAGAGCTTTTCTAACGTTATTGTGTTGCGTAAACTAATCTGTTAGGGTTGTTTCAAACAAAATGAATAACTTCGCACGACAGTTATTAATGTCGAAAATTAAAAGCCACGTCTGTCCACGGGGTTAGTATTTGCAAATCCTCTAGGGATCATTTTTGCATTTAATAATGAGTTATTAAAAATCTCGAAGGCAATTTTGATGTTATACAATAAACAGAATGTCGCTTACAGATTATTCTCTTTCCTTTTGCATCTGTACACGATATACACAGATAAACAATGAAAAGATGTTCTGGGTAAACAAACTGCGAACTTTATGAAATATACATGTAATAAACCTTGACATGCACATGTAAAATTATGGTATTTTTTGCATTTGACAGTTAAAGTACATATGAAAAGAGACAAACAGTAAATGGGATTAAGTGAAACTGATAAAGTACGAGTCATTATGTATTTTAATATTTCTCGTTTGTTGGGAATAATTGTGTCTAAATTTTGTAGTCATTTTGGTGCTTTGTTATTGTACGCATTAAGCAAGAAAATGTTTCCATTAAATTATAAATATAATTACTTTTATCTAAAATTAAAGTAAATATTAATTTATACTTTTTAGTTACGTTTTCAATTATACCCTCAAGCAGTTACAACTTATTTCTAAAGCACATAAGAAAGCCGGATGCAAATATTTTTTCATTATCATCTAAAACAATCATGCGTTTATCTGATAATGCAAGGTTTAAATCACAGAAACTTGAATTTGAAAAAAAAATTGATGCTACGCCAAAAACATCTAATAAAAAGTTGAAGAAGGCTAAAAATTCTTGGTATAAACAATTTTTTTGCAATTCTGGTGTGTTGCTCCAAATGGCCAACTACCGCTTCAGAGAGGCTCGACCACTAAACTTATCTGAAACACAGCCGTGCTGCAGTACCTTCCCGCCTTGTTAGGTCAACTGACGGGGGCATCGGATCGCAAATCGCGATGCCGCTTCTACTTGTATAGTATGTATGGGATATTAGTCAGGCACAGAAATATGATCCCAACAAACTCATTATAAAGATCACCTTTTAAGTGTATGGAGTATTATGATTTATAGTAAAGTTTGAGTTATTTTAACTTCAATAATAAAAATGTGCAGTCGTGGGATTGATCCAAAAAGAAATCTTATCTATCAATAATTAATGAATAGCTTTGTTGTCCAATAAGACAAGTTGTCTAGATGTAGCATAATATAGCATATTTTTAGTCGACTTAGAGTGAGCCAAGCCATGCAATTTGCAATCCCTCTGGCGCTTTCTGACTGACTGCATCGACCCCGGCACCCAGTGAAGGTCTATGATTCGTTCCGTGACAAGATGTAACGGCTATCGCCTAGTTTTTGAGCTAGTCCCATCTAAAAACTGTTTAAAATGCATTTTGGGCGTGGGGGTCTACACCCCAGAACCCCCTGGCTACGCCACTGGTTTTACCAATGCCGTCATTGTCCCATCCACCACCATCTTGATTACCATGCCATGATTACCCTCATAGACAAACACCAGTTACCTAATTATACCTACTTCTTTCGCAGCGAAACCCTCCTTAAAGTAGTTTTCCGCAGAATTCCCAAAACCACCTTGGCCGATCAAATAAAAACCGAACTCAAATCCCAAAATTACACCTCATTCAACGAAATTCAACCCTCAAAGCGAAACAAATCCCCAATACCACTATTCCTAGTTCTGTGAAGAACCACAAACGGCAAATTATAGCAGAGGTACAACTTCCGTTAAATGCTTGAAGACCAGATCCTCCAATACCCTTGCTTAGTCTACGCCAACGCTTATTTTCGCTACCTTATTCCCCGCCTTACACACAAACCGGCAGCAACCACCACCTAACCGTAGCAACCTTCCGCACTCTAACAGACAAACCTCACTCAAACCAACGTCCCACCACTAACCAAACAATCCCGTATTGCGCGAAATCTTTGAAAACATGCTGTCATCTTTCAACCAATCAACCCGACCGAAGAAACCACCAAATCCTTCTTTGAAAACACCCACCAATTACTTTTCTTAACTTTAACCGTATCATTCTGAAATTGCAATGGTCTTCGTTACAAAATACAGAACTTCTTAGAGATCGCAACATCCTACTCTCAAACCCACTTCAACCCATGTGATAAAGTCAGAATTCTCAACTACAACCTTTTCCACAAAACCGTAACACAAAAGACCTTGCCCTCAATCCCTCCCTGGTTTACATCGAAACCACCTCATTCACCGTAGAGACGACCTCCGGTAAGATCAAGATTGCCTTTTACAAACCACATGTTTCAAACAAAAAAAAAAGGTTTGTAGTCAATTAGTTAATTTAACAAATTACTTTATTTAGATTGTCGATGAAAATTAGGTCGACACTTTTGTTGAACAACCAGTATCAGGTTGAACCAGACAGCACCGACAGTTAAAATTTAGTACTCTAATTAAAACAACAAGTCTAATGTAAACATAAGATAAAAACTTTGTTACTGACTGTAGGTTAAAAAACAAAATGACATTATCACAGACTCAATTTTAGACGTAGAATAATTAGCGTATATACGTTGGGGTGCGCAGAGTAATTTGCGTGGCAAACGCTATGTGCATAAGGCAAATAGAGTTGGTAACGCGGGATGGGCAAAGTAATTATTGTTGATAGACTAAAAACGGCCCCAAACAAAGAATGCTTTTAGACCCAAATTCCTGTGCTAAGCAAATAATTGACCCTTGAATAACGTAATAGAGAAAGCCTGCGGTCAGATAATGGATGTAGCTCTTACAGTTTTTTAAAATTATCTCTTTATGCTGAGTACAGTCTACAGGTGAGTTGAAAAGAAAAACTTACAGTAGTCGAAAGAAAACTATAAAATCTTCTTCAAGAGATAGGTTCAAGAAAGCGTTTCAACCTAAAATAAAGAACCGATTAATGCGGATGTACGGGAAAATGTCGGAGTAAAGTACGTGCACGTTCCAGATGACGGAAAGCAAAACCGCAAAATAATCACTACGACTGTAGACGGACAAGTAAACAAATCTTGTCCGGTTTCCTCCCCTCCCGAAACAAACATGGCGTCAAATAAATAAATAGAAAAAAATGGAGTGGCTGCTTATCGGCGCTCAAAGAAAACAAAAAAGAAACCTGTTGTGAAGTAATAAAAAAATCCTGCAACACAACCCAATTCGCCTTTAACCAACTAGAATCCTTAAACCACGACAACACTCCTTATGGTGTATCCAGAAAATTTTGTGCAACGCCAACCAATCGTACGAGCAGCCTATCACCTAACTAACAACCTTGTCTTCTCTCACAAGAAAAGATCAAATCCCACGCTGACAACCTAAAACTCCAAAACAGCTTAAACTATCAAATCGCACCACGTTTCCCAAATCGAATCCAGAGTTTCTCATTTTCTACTAAACAACCACGACGATAATTCAATCACGCTTACATCTCCTACTAAAATCCGTCAAATCATATGTTTTCTTTGGAAACGTATAGCCCGGCCCCGATCAAATAACCAAATCACTGCACAACCCAACAACTCTTACGCGTAACCGAATATTGCTGCCAATCCATGGCTAACAACCAGGTAGCCGGAGCAGTATTTCTCGACTTTCAAAGACTTTTGACTGTGTTTGGCACGCTGGCCATGTATACAAACTTATCTGTTCCAACATCCACTCAATATTAACCGGCATAATTCATTCATTCATGTCGCGCCGCCAATCCAAACCAGCTCATACATATATGAGTCGATAGACCTGTTGAATCTGGCTGAGAGGCGCCAACCGAGGTCTGACCGTGAACGTCTCCTGTATAGGAGACTGAACGAGCTATGGCAGAGGCGATGGGTTCTCAGCACTAAGGGTCGGGTAACTTGACAGATTTATGCCCAACGTTGCTCGATGGCTAGAGGTGTTGCGGGTTCGCGGCTCTGGGCTGTCGGATGCGTGTTGACAGTCCAACACTTAGACTCGCCGGTTTGTGTATGCGGAGAAGGAAGTGAGACCTAGTTCCCACTTTCTGGTTAATTGCCCCGTGTATGATGACATCAGAAGCCTCGAAACGCTTGGCGTTAGAGGTGGAGATAGACCTCTGCAAATGGGCAGTATGCTGTACACCAAAGCAGGGTGGGCTTTGTTTTGCGACATGATTGGCTCCATTATCGCGAGACGAGATGAGCTGAAAGACCTGCAGAACTAACAGACTGAACCTGGTCAATCCCCGAACCCACAAATAGCCACCTAGTTCTCTGACAAAATCCTCAGTGCCGCAACTGAGCGAGATGACGTCTAGGGAGGCTGGATATGGGTACGGGTGAGTACTGACCTAAAATTCATGAGACTGTACTCTTTAAAGTGGCTCCTTCCCGATATTGCGATACAACGACAAACTTTTGCTGGTTGAGACGGCCTAAGAATTGCGGTTTAGTGTCGAGATGCGCAACCAAGACGAACGAAAAATAACTGACACTCAAGGCTCTTAGGTGGAGGGTTTGCGAGTGCCCGTTCATTCGCATCTCTTCATCATACATACTTCATCATTACCGAGTTGTTGATGGCAACCCCTAGGATGGATGGCCTAATACACACACCCCAGAGAGAGGCATTGGCTTTGCAACACCAAAACTGTGTACATGCCGGTAATATTTGGGTATTAGCGTGTTGCCGGATTCAGCTGGGAGTGGACCAGGAGACCTAGCAAACGTGCGCTTAGTACCCAAACTTTATTGATTCGAATCTGGGTGTGCCTCAAACCCCTGGTTCCAAAACTGGGCTTGGCATTGCCAGGTTGGGGCGTTGAGTTAGTCAGGGATGTTATGCTCAGTTGCAAATTGGTAGAGTATTAATTGCTAGCGTGCCGTTATACAATTGACATTCCCAGAGGAAACAGGTTTATGCTCGACGCTAGAAACACTGGCAGCAGCAGAGGTGGACTTCGAGTACGCAGAGCTTGAGGTTCCTCGTTTCTGTTCTGGCTGTTTGATGCTCCTTGGAGCATCCTGATATAGAGTTACCGACCTAGGCACTGTGGTTCTCTTGTGTAGAGTAACTTTAGAATGGAGCTATTAAAAGGCGGCGATTCCTCAAGGTCAAACATAGCTAGAGCAAAACAATCGAGGCGTAGTTGCAGACTTTATACGCAGGGGATGACCGTCAAACCTTGATAGCCCGATCATGGGAAAGTCTGGGGCTTCTTGACGGCTCATTGACGTTCAGCTCATTAAAGTAGTTCCCCATAGGGACCCATCACATAGATGTCAGGCGTCGACCATGTGTGTGAGACTCTGTCTTGAGTGGGCGTTCTGCCTCGCCGAGCGTGTCTGTGTATTGGGCCCGGTACTCCGTGGTTCCAAAAATCAGCCCTCTAAAGCTAAAGCATCGCTGCGTTTTTGAGTTTCCTACCTAGCAAAGGGGTAATTGTACCAGCGCTAGGGGAGTACTTTTGTCGGCTGGCAGGGTACAGGTCGGACCTATTTCCAGATAGGGCTAATGTACTGTCCGATACGAGACTTGTCGGAACTACAAGTTGTCGACAACCAAGCCTGGGTCGGCATCTAGCTGCTGACCCCCGTCGACCAGGGTTTGATTCGTAGTGGCTGTAGTATGGCGTCTTACTGGAGGGCTGTACGTAGAAGCTTAGTCAGGCTGCTCTGTGGCGCTGGAGTTCGCCCGGACGACAGCCAACATGTGGGGCCGCTTGCGGTCCAAGTGCATAAACGCACAAAAGCGTGTGAGCACTACAATCTCAAAGCTCAGCTCATACATTCGATTTCACCAATCTTGTAATATTAAATAAGAAATAATTCAAACAATAATTACTATCTGAAATGCTACAAATAAATTTTAAAACTCACAAATAAAATCTAAGTACATGCTAATGTTAATAAATTAGCAAAATCAAAATTAATAAAAAATTACAAAATCAAATTTTAAAGCTTGTTGCGTTCGTATACTTTTACATATTTAACGTTTAATAGTCTTAACCTCATTAATGTTTCTTACAGGCAAGGTTTCGGTAAAATGTTTATTTGATCTAATCTTTTATTCAACCTACGTTTGTTAATATCTATATTCAGAGCGCAACTTTTCAATTTTGTGTTGTAGTTAATGTTTTTAATCTAGTAATAATGTTTTCCTTGTCGTGCAGGTTATTGACTTTTCAAAAAAATGCAGTTGTTGAACCTAGCGTATTAGTACTTTATCTTGTGTCTTCACCTTTGCTCTGCTGACTCTATCCTTCTCAGGAAGTATGCAAACGTCTCAATGGCCAATCAGGCTCTTCTTTAAATCAGATCTTACTGCGACAGGTTCTCCCACTATAAGAGGTCTAGTTATTTTATGCCTCTATTTTGAAATGAGTTGCAGACAACTACTTCTTCATAAATCCGATTTTCAGAAACATTTGGAAAGTGAACAGCCGCAAATCTCTGAAATCATCGGAAGCATAGGTTAAGAACCGTCCGCTTGTAACATTTTTTGATAGCTACTAACGCTATCTCCACTTTTGTTTGTTACACAACGCTTTTCCTATTATTCTTTTCCGCATATTTTTTAATACAACGTATTAGTTCTTTACAAAACCTGCAACAATACAAGCAACCAACAGATAATTATGTTTCTCTTTTATGGCTGATGTTCCGTCTTCTTTCAGGATCTGATCCTAATTCAAGGACTTTAAAGGTTGATTGAAAAATTTAAAAGGATAAGCAACACATATGAATAAATGTACCCAAAAATTGACCTCGACATGTAGATGGCTGTACCGTCGATTAAACCGGAGTTGTTTAGTTGCTTTCTGACTGTCGTTGATATAGCGTCATAGTTGAATTGTAGAGCCATCTACATTCGAAGCTAACTTTTGAGTTACATTTTATTTATATCTTTGCATATTTTCCAATTTTTCAATCAAGCAATTATAAAGCACCCACAAAATTTGTTTCATTATCACTTTGGAATACCCGAGAACGACCAAAAATTTCTTCAAGTCAGCGACAAAACTCTAGTAGTTAACAATATAATTAATTAAAAGTAGACAACTTAGTAGACAGCGCCGGCTAGGTCAACGCCTACAACTTCAAACACATTTGCAATTCAACATTTCAACAAAGTCATCGCATAGTTACTAAAATTATGTACAAAGCTTTAAAAAAA
Source organism: Abscondita cerata (assembly GCA_030710515.1). Taxonomy (NCBI): domain Eukaryota; kingdom Metazoa; phylum Arthropoda; class Insecta; order Coleoptera; family Lampyridae; genus Abscondita; species Abscondita cerata. The sequence continues at coordinate 134,602 of JALBCR010003743.1, read as the reverse complement.
TTAACTGCCAAATTAACTCCACAGAACAGCGTGTTGGATGCACTCCTATACCTCATATATACAGCAGACGCTCCAAATACACCAAATACATTAATGGCAACTTTACTGACGATACAGCTGTCTTGGCAGCCAATGACAACGCGTAAGTAGCAGAGCACCAACTACAGAGACACCTTAATCTACTAGGCGACTGGTTCAGAAAGTGGAAAATTACTGTTAATAATACCAAATCGACACAAGTTACTTTTACCAACAAACGTACACTCTTCCAGTAAACAACAATCGACAACACTTTAATACCAGTAAGGACCGAAGTAAAATAACCTTGGGTTGCATCTTGATCATATACTTCCAAGCAAACACATATTAAAACTAAACGCAAACAACTCGATACTAAAACAAAACAAATTGACTGGTTAATCGGCAGGCACTCCCAACTTTCGTTATCTACTCTTGTAAAGGGTAATACTAAATCTCACGGGATTCAGTTCAGGGTTGGCAACACACACAAAAGATACTTCAGAGGTTCCAGTCTAAAATATTACAAAATCTAACAAGCGCTCCTTGGTATGTAACCAACAGGAAACACTTCATGTAGACCTAAACATACCTTACGTTGCTGAAGAAATACAGAGACTTTCAAGTGCTTACCACTAAAAACTAGCTGACCATCACAATGAACTAGTACAACAGCTCTCTAACGTTCCGGCGACCAGAAGACTGAAGTGCTGTGGCCACACGACCTTATATAGTGTAATTACCTGGGGAACCAGCACTGGCTAGCCCCACTCATTTTATAATACCAAATAATTTCTCATTACTCAATTTGAGTAGATTGTAAACATACAAACTTTAAATAAAAACAAAATACTTTTGGATTATGCGTTGTACGGTTGACTTGGGTATTTTAAACATCTTGGCAATTTTACCATTTTATCATCTTTCCACTTATGAATAATCAAGTGCCTGACTTGATTTTTCTATTTTTCTGACCTAGGTACCGAAAAACTTAATTAATTTAATCGAAGTAGATACTGTGTGCAATTAAGGTAAAATTTAGCACATACAATTTTGTTTACATTGGAAAATCAGCAAAAATTCTTACTCGGGCGATAACCATTGACCGATAAAAATCCGAATGAAAAATGATCTCCTATTGCACCAGATTTAATGTATTAATCAAAATTTTCATGTCATAGTACTAAATCTAAACAAAACGCAATCTAGCAAAGCAATCAACTCATTATTTTGTGTGCTTGATTTTTAAAAACGGAATCTTTTAGGAAAAGTTGACCACTGTATAATAACATTTGACTTATACTGTAACAAATTTATTTTTTGACCTGGAATATAAATTTTTTTTTGTTACATTTTCATTAAAATGTTTTGTTTTGGAGTACTTAATATATTTTTCCGTCGACCTCATTATCAAATTGAGTTTTACTTACTCCCTGAATAATCATAAAGTAACACCTTTTTAAATGTAATACTTTTCGTCCGCAAACACTTTTCGTCCGCAAACATCTGTCAATGTCAATTATTATTTTATGTCAAATTAAATGAAGTCGAAGTAACCAGTATGAAAACCCATTTTAAGAAAGGATGAATTTAGTGACTACATAGGATATTACAGTACTTTAGGTACATACTGAAACATTTTAGATACTGCAGAATATTGTTTGTTTACTTCCATTTATAACCTCAATTTCTCAATCCCATACAACTTTGAACAAAAACAATTTGTTGTTCAAATTACAAGTAAATGATTTTAAGTGCTTTGAAACGATATTAATAAATTGTTTATAGTTTCTACAATGTGCGAAGCATATAGAAGAACCTGGTTGTAATCTCACAATACTCGATACATTGTTTTCAATATGTAACACTTTAACTTCTTTAAAGTTATTCATTTATAAGGTAAGACAGAATTCATACGACTTGAGATTGCTTTAGACAATTTTATTAGGTAACATTTTGATACAGAAGCGGAGTTCCGATACAAAATTTTCACGATCATAAAATACAAAAACTTACAGTAGAAGTGAGTTAATTATGGGTACCTTTCTATTACTGTATTTGATTGATGTAAATAAGTAATAATGCTAATGGAAAACACAAGAACAGTAATTACTTAGAAAATCATTTGAATATTGATTCTGTCGCAGGAAAAACTAAAATAGAATCATATAAGCCATCAACATTACTGGGTTCAAGATTTATTCGTACACAAAAACAAGGTGAATTTCACAGTTTTCAATAAGCTGAAAGAAGATTATTACATTTTTGAAACATTTTCGAGTGAATCAAAAACTACGTTTGCATACTTCTTACGGTCAGGCAATATTTTTATTGAATATAAAATGATTATAAGTCTGACCACGGTACAAACTCAGTCTTATAACTATTATATGTCCAATTAGTAAGAATCGACTTTAATGTGTTTAATAGGAGAAACTTCATTACATCTTTGATCATAAACAATTAAAGAAATGCATTAATTTTGAGGGTAGGCTTCCAACTATAACTACATTTTTAAATATACTTCAAAATAACACTACCTAAATGTAATTTTTATTATTTTAATAAATTATAAAAAGTACATGTTGTACCTATTACCTATCATAATCAAGTGCTCTTATAAAAATTATGTGATTGTTGTAAACAAATGCTTTATCGGTACAATATTCGAACGCGGAAAGCTTTTATTTCCTTTAATAAATTTTGACACAAATGTTACAATACTGAACGGTGAAGTGAACATTAGGTACAGTAAAATCAGAACAAACGTAAAATTTTTGTTTAAAATTACTAAACATTTTGTTTTCAGTAAACGGTAATAAATAGAAAATTAATTAATTTAAGGTCAACGGAAAAATAATATGACCTCGGAAAAAAGTGCTTTTTAATAACCTCGCCTGTTTGTTTCGGCTAACGCCTCGGCCAGCAAATTCAGTCTCGTACATAAAAGTGCACTTTTTGTCCTTGTTACATAAATAACTATTTCTACATTCTTGTTTTTTATATTTGTTTTTTTAAACAATGTTAATCATAAAGTTTGCCGTAGTTGTTTGTAGTGGAAACGCAGTGAATACTGTTTCTAAAAACAGTACTTAATTTTTAAAAATCAATAATGACGATAATTTGGGAACGAAGGAACGCTTAGTTACATGATGGCAAATAATTACTATTTCTTTTTCTCATATGAATATTTTTTAAACCGACTTCGATCATTGAAAAATTAAAATTAAAAAATTTAAAATGTCTTCTGTGCATAAACAAAATGTTTATATTTCCTCACGCGTTTATGCTTGTAATAACAGAAAATATCACATTTGGGTTTAAACGTTTTATGCTTTATGCAATATTCTGAATAATCCGAGAAATTAAGAATGCAAAACATTTTTTTCAGTTATTGGGTTTATTAACAACTCAAATCATGATACTTTATTACGTTTTTCCCTAAATAATTCATTAATTAATTTAAAGTATCAAAACTTTATTAATCAAATCAATCAATTTTTTATTTTAACCGGTGTACCAATAATTTCACAATGTCACCCAATTACACGTACGTTTTGGGTGATCACATTTTAGTTAGGGAAGCTTTTCTTAAATATGCAACTAAGCACTACGTAAACAATGTAATTCATTGATCAACACATTACAGACAATTAAATAAAAAACAAACAAAACATGTTTACAAAACACACATTTATTTATTAAACTTTACGCATTAAACCGACTTTAAAACATGGTCAGAATGTTGCAATCGTTTCAAACTCAATATGTGTATTTATAATAAATATCTTCTAGCACAATTCTACGCATTTCTACGTTTCAAAAACAGTACAAACAACTACTATTAGTAAGTAAATAGACATTGAGAGAAACATTAACATATCTACTTGTAGATGAAAATAATTTCCAATAAACACAAAATACTGTAATAGACTATTTATTTCAAACAATTAAAAAAATGCAATAAACAGTCGGATAAAGCCCCGGAAAATGTAAATACTTACATATAAAAAGATTTTGATTATCTTTTGGTGTAAAGAATGAATATGCACATATAATTTTCCTGTTTAATTATCATGAACATTTTTTCTTTAGAAATTGAAGTATGCAAACATCACCGTACTCTAGAATGCAATTCGTACCTATTATTAATTTTTCTTTAAAAATACACTAACATCAAGGTATTAAATTACTATATGAATTTTCACTACGTACTTGAGTCAGCTGTTGAATGAATACATTTTTAGATTTTATCATTCGCAAAGTAATTTATTCACAATTTTAAGTAGATTGTCGAGATTTAAAGTCTTTTGAAAACCGATCGGGTAGTTTTCCTTTAAAATTTTAAATTTAAATACAGTTAAAATGTCTGTCATGTTCTTTTCATGTCGTAACATTAATTATATTACGCTATATATTAATATGTAAGAATTTGCGGCAATTCTGAAATCCTAAAGGACGTACTCTGAAAGGATGATTTATATTCTCCTTACATAGAATGTCTAGGTTGGTTATCACTTATACCCTCCTGAAAATTTCACTTGTTAGGTACTTGCATGAATAGTTAAAATCTACATTCAAAGATAAAAATAATACGAAAAGGAACTTGAAAAGTTTAATTTATTGTTATGCTAATTTCATTACAAAAACGTTTTCATACGCGCTTGGATTAATATTTATACGTACATTACGCAAAGATTAATCATTTAATTAATATTTAACTATGTAGTAATTAGCACATCAAACAACCTGCAACGGGAAGGAATTTATTGGCTAACAAATCTCAGCCATTAATCTCGATAATCGTTGAAACTGTACTAAAACTATTTCATAAACAACGAACTCTATTAAATTAGATTATTACAAGCTTTGTTATACGTGAATTAGGGTTACCATCTTTAAGAACATAAACTCTACTAATTTTAGCTTTGTGAATTTAATTTAATTTAATAAGATTAAAATTTTACCTGTCACCAAAAGACGTCTCTTCTATTATATTATCTAAGACTTAATATAAACCCGAGATACCAGCATCGTTTTCTTCTGATGGTATTTAAAAACATATATTTTCCTACTACGTGTCTAGAAAATTATTTTTTACTGTCCTGGCAACAACACAGTTGTAATGCACAATCAAATGCAAATCTATAGCGTTTATACTTGTAATTATACTTCCGAGATCAGAAGATTACTTACAGTACGAAGAGATTTTAATTTCTGACAATTGTTACTAAGGTTATAGAGTCATATCCCTTTCAGTATCCAAGACTCGATCGTAACACGAGAAAGATTGTCTCTTCTTTTAAAATTATAAACGGTCGGTAGTAGTAGGTAAGTAAAGTTGAATACAATACACAATTCTTATATTTCTTTTCTTACCTCAAAAGATTCGCTTCCGCTCATGAACAACTTTTCACTTATTAATACACAAGAGGTTGATTTTTACCTGGTAATTGTTTTTTGACGAAAACCTTTTTCCATGACAATTTAATTCATGTATAAAAAATCGCATATACCGCAGTGTAATTGTCACTTTGACATCGGCAAAACTTACCTGGAACTTTTCCAGCGACAAATACACTAGTAGTTTTAATTTTTTCAATTATGGCGGTCTCCATTGATATTTAAAGTTGCCAATCTGTCTGTTTATTCAAATTAAAATTTATATGTATCCAAAATAAATAGTTTGACGTAGTGTATTTTTGTATTCATTAAATTGTCTTGCCGAATTACACTCGAGGTTTCTATTTTAGCGAGTAAATTTGTTTGTTTAAATTCAAATTTTTTTCTTTATCAATTTGATTCGAAAAACTGTCAACCTAAAAACGCTCTACTGAATGGGACTCGAGAGAATTTTTGACATCCTCATGTGCCATTTCGAATAGCGTTTTTAATAATTGACAGTTTTTCTTGTCAAATTGCTAGACAACAGATTTTCATTAAACAACCTAAATTTACTCGACAAAATACAAACCTCTTGTGCAATGATAAGTGAAAATTATTCGAGAAATCCACGAAGTGGAGTGAAGATTAATTTGTGATTCAAAACTAATACTAACTTCTTGTATATTTTGTAATTTTTAGGTGAAACATTAATTTCTAATTTAGGTTGAGGGGTTATGTTAGCAGAATTAACGCAAAGTGAGCTTGCAGCACAATGAAATACCGTGTGTATAAACTAAACAAATTCATTATGAAAGCACGTGTAATTATAGTTACATTAACTGAAAGATGTGCTCCTAAAAATACTAAATATTCCACCGAATCATTTACAGTATAGAAATAGCGTGCGTATACATAAGAGCTGCACTTAAAGACTGCGTGTGTATTATTGTCGCAATCTCGCCGGTCGATATAATTGACGGTAGTCACCCCCTGCGACGCACCGAGCCGGCTTGTCGAATTAACCAATCCATTTACTTCAAGCAGTTTTCGTGTTTCTTCCAAGATAATGATTTAGTAAGCACATCAGATGGCATTTCTTCCGTTGATACATGACGTAACACAAATTGCTTGTTGTTTAGCGTTTCACGTATGAAGTGATATTTGATATCTATGTGTTGTGGTTCTTGCATGAAAAACTGGATTTTCAGCCAGCCTTAAAGCGCCCATATTGTCATTGAAAACTGTTATTTGAGCTAAATTTTCAAGTCCAAGCTCGGTTAAAAGCTTTCGAAGATAAATGGCTTCTTTAGCAATTTCTGTTAAACCCATGTACTCGGCCTCGGTTGATGATAGTGCAATGGTTCGTTGTTTTCTTGAATCCCATGTGATAGGACAACCAAACAGAATAAAAGATATCCTGTGTACGATCTTCGGTGGTCTAGACTTCCAGCCCAATCGTCGTCGACATAACCGTTAAGTTGGTCTGTATTGGAAAAGTATTCTAGTCCCAATTCTTTAATTCCTTTAATGTAACGGAGTACACATTTTGCTGCGTTCCAATGTATTTTTCGATAACAATTGTTGAATTGACTAAGGTAGCTGACAGCAAAACTAATGTCAGGTCTTGTTGCGATAGATAAATAAGTCAAAGCACCTACGAGTTCTCTGTACGGTAGTTTTTCTTCATCTTCTGAAGCGAGTTCAGTTGGCTTCGTTAATTTTACATTAGGGGGTGCTGATGGGTTTCAAGTCAGACATTCCAAATCTATCTAAAATTTCAGTAACGTACCCTCTTTGGTTTAAAGTAATCTTGTATTGAGTTCGTCTGAATTCGATTCCTAGACAACTTCCTACGTTTCCAGGTCTTTAATTTCGAGGTGTCTTGACAGATTTTGTTTTAGGTCATTTATGGATTTTAGATTTCTTGAAGCAATTAGTATGTCGTCCACGTAGATAATTATTAGGGTTAGATCTCCTCCTCGACCAATACGGTACAAACATGGATCCGAATCGGTCGGTTCTGCACCATATTCTTGTAAAATTTCATCTAGTCTAGCGTTCCAGCTTCTGCCAGCCTGCCGTAAACCATATAGGAATTTTTGTTTCCGTTTCTCAAAGTTTTCAGCATTTCTGAAGCTTTTTCGTTAATATTCGAGTAGTCTTTTGAGAAAGAATGTTTAAGATGTTAACCAATTCTTTTGGAGGTTCCATATATATGTTTTTGTAGCTTTCCATTTAGGTATGCGCATGTTACGTCAACTTGGTGAATTTTCATTCCGTAACGAACTGTTCGCTGAGAATAATCTTACGAAGCTTAAACGTGCGACTGGAGCAAAAGTTTCATTGAAGTGGATTCCTGTCTGTTGGTTGAATCTTGAACAACAAGACGTCCCTTCCTTCGTTTAATACTTCCGTCGCTTTTGTATTTGTTTCTCAATACTAATCTACTTCCAATGACGTTTTCGTTGGAGGGTCGGTCTACAAGTTTCCAAGTAATATTTCGTATGATAAAAGCGACTTTGACTACCATTGCGTCATACCATTCGTCGGCGTCCGCAGATTTTAATGCTTGCTTCATCGGTACTTCTGAAATAAATGCTTGTTCAATTTCTTCGGCATTCATGATAGCTGCCGAAACCATTTTAAATTGTTTTGTAGGCCTTCCTTTGTTTCCTGTTCATACTAATTGTGGTCTTTAGGTCCTCTCGTAAAATTTTAATTCTTGTTCTCACCGTCATTGAGTAGACTGTTATTTTCGTCTTCAATCGATTCGACTTCTACTAGTACGTTTGGAGCTCTATCCTCACTCTCAGGTTCTCTTTCGTGTTCGATTTCCGAAAAATATGTGGACGTTCCGTTAAAATTTGGTTGTCGTCTGTTTCAATGAATTATAATATCACAGATTTTGTTTTGCGTTCCTTTGGTAACCATACTCTACATGCTTTGGATGTTTCCGAGTATCCAAGGAATGTACCTCCGTTTGAACGTTTGTCAAATTTTCCTTTGTTTGGATTTTTATTAAGACAAAAAACTTTGCAACCAAATTGCTTGAATTTACTGACATCTGGGGTTTTCCCACCCATACTTCATAAGGAGATTTTCCATTCAAACTTTTTGTCGTAACACGTATTGCGAATGTAGTTGCAATAGCCAAAAATGAATCAGGTAATTCAGATTCCATGAGCAGACATCGAGCGGTGTCGAGTAAAGTTCGATTTTTCTTTCTGCTATCCCGTTCTGTTCCGGATTACGCGGGACTGTTAGCCGTCTAGTGGTCCATCGTTCTTTCAGCATACACTCGAAATCTTTGTTGATAAATTCTGTACCGTCATCTGATTGAATGCATTTCACTATTTGCCTTTTTGTTTTTCGACGTAAGCAATGTATTCTTTGGTAACCTTGATAACCGATTTAGAATTTACAAAGCGTATTTCGCACCAACAAGAGTGGTGATCAATAAACTCAACAAAATATTTTGCTTTTCCGTTTGATTGAACGCGCATGGATTCGCAAACGTCGGTGTGAATAATTTCCAGTAAGTCAAATTTTCTGTCGGATCTCTTTGGAAAATGAGTTCTTGTCATTTTGCATTTCGCGCAAATGTCCCAATTCAAAACCGAATTTCCGATTGAAAAGTCTAAACTAACGCCCGTTATCACATTTTTGCACAGACTCTATAAGGTCTTTAAAATTTAAGTGTCGTAATCGACGGTGCCATAACATAAGAGTTTGTAAGTTTTCTTTTTGCGTAACATTATTTGTAGCCGTATTTGAACTGTTCAGAGATAAAGCACGCGTGTAGTATAAATCACCAATACGCTCAGCAGTCATTTTCACAGATCCATCCGTACCAAGAACTAAAGCACGGTCTCGTTTAAATAAAATTTCCAAACCATTGTTAGTTATCTTTCCCACTGACAATAAATTTGTACGTAAGTCTGGTACATGCAAGGTGTCGTTTAAAATAATATTTTTTGTCCCACCTAGTACGTCCGTAGTGACCCTTACGATACCTTTAGCCTTGATTTCTGTAGAGGAATATTCAGAATAACTCGCGGATGACTGTTTGTTGTTAAATTTGATTTTATCACATTCTGAAGCTTATGTCCGATTTTCTGCATCTATGACAACGAAATTTAAAGGTTCCACTTTTATTTTTGTTAACACTAACGTTTTCCGTTTCTTTGTTCGGTTGTTTTTTGCTTGACGTCGCCTTTCTTCGATAATTTTAACACGTCAATATCAGGTGTCGGCAATTCGTCTCTGGATTCAATCGCGCATCTAAAATTCTCGAAACTTGGTGGTAAACTGTATAGTAACATAATAGCTAATAAATCAGAGTTGACTTCGACGTCCATTTCCGCTAATTTGTCGACTGCATCGAAAAATTTACGTACATGCTCGCGGATATCAGCATTTTCTTCCATTCGGTGCAAGGTCAGCCGTTTTATTAGCGTAGCTTTTCTAATACAACCTTTATTTGTTTCAATTATAAAGGACATCTTCTTCTTGAAGTCGCATATCCGTTACCGGATGTTGCGCACCCTCGCATGTATATGTGTTGTGCGTGACAGTAGACACATATGCATGGGACCTACAGTTTAACGCCGATTTCGAACGGCTTAGTTGAGAGGTTTACTAGCCAAGTATACTCTTCACTAGTTTACCATTGCCTTGCGAGGAGTACACCGAAAAAATTCGATGTTTGCACCGGGGATTGAACCCGAGGTGCCTGTAACAGCTAACCACTTAACTGCAGAGCTACGACCGCACGTATACCGAAGGGCATACCAAAGAATATTTTCAGATTTTGCCTTACCATCGCCTTTAATCCATTTTCGTTTTCGTTGTGGAATTTGCGTCGTTTTCCTTTGATTCAGGTTTGATTTGAGTACCATTTACAAAATTTCATGCAACATTTTTTATCAATAACGCCTCCATTTGTATTTTCAAGTATCGTGGTTGTCTTTTCCCAAAAGTTCCATGGCCGAAACGTTTGCCGGATTCATTTTGATGAAATAACAAATTTCCAACACTTGTAAACGAAAGCACTTCTTTGTTATAGTTCACGCTTAATCTGGGGTCATTACCTGTTAGCAGAATTAACGCAAGTAAGCTGCAGCACAATGAAATACCGTGGTATGAACTAAACAAATTTATTATGAAAACGCTTGTAATTGTAGTTACATTAACCGTTTTAAAAAATTTTTTTGGCCTCGCCTACTATAAATGCAGTATTACCTGTCAGTGTCAGTCAAAGTAGGTTCGATTTACTGAACCGATGCGGTAGCGTGCACCGTAAAATTTTACGTTTAGTTGTGGCTTAAAAATTAAAACATGTTACTCATATTGTAAATTATTTATAAAAATCAAATTTACCGATATTTTTATAGATATTGTTTGTATACGTTTAGAAAACAAGTATTTGAAAATAATAAAACAACTGATTCATAATTCGGAGGTTGGGAGCTCTGCTTGCATCATCGACATAACCTAATATTATAATACCCGTAATAATGCAGTTGAACATAGTACTTAAACACAACAATTTATTTAATAGAAATTTGGGTTACAACGATTACTACGAACAAAAAAATTGTGGGTACCAGAAATTATTTATCAACATTGCAATTGTTGAAAATATTAACGGTAATGTTGCAGTTTTCTAGATTAGAGAATAGTCCTGGTATTAAATTATTTGATTGTAGAGTATTGTTTTGTAAATCTACATTAACCATACAGGAATCATGTGCAGAAAATTCAGTGGTTTCTGAACACAATCTTTTGATGTGGAAGGGCTTTCATCGCCGATAATTTTGCAACTTCAACTTTTCTATTTGTGGACTGTTCAATGTAGCCTTCTGCCACCGCAGAAGATCTCCAACCACCATGTTTTTGATATCAACAAGATTTCCACCTCGATTCGCTAACAACGTGGCTGAAGTTCTGCGGAAGCAGTGCCCTGTCAATCTGCAGCACATTCAAGTTTTGAAAAGCAGCAATTTTGGAAGAAATTCCACCAATTGTGTTGAGACCTACTGGTGAATTAACACATCGACCTTTTGGTATTTCATAAAAAGGTTTTCAGGTTTCCAGTTAAATTTAAACGTATCTTAATATAATTCTTGACAATTTCTACCCAATCTGGTTTTGTAATTGCAAATGTTCTGTATATATTATTTTTAGTTTCAGGTAATTCAATAAATATGATATCATCTTTAATTTTACCATTTTCAGTTTTTAGAGTGTATAACTCATTTCTTCGACAGGCACCACTAATACCTATTATCAAAGCTGCCTGTAATTAATGATAGTTGATTAACATATTTACCAATCAGAATAGAAATGTTTACTTACTTCATAAGAAGAAAATCATCATCGCAGGCAGTGTTTAAAAAAGTTGTTACTTGGTCATTCTCTAAAATTTTACTTTTTTCGGTTTGTGATTTTAGTTTTGCTTTTAAATATGCTATCAATTTGGTGTAGTTAGAAATATATAAATTTTCTGTAAATTTTTAAGCAAGTTTTAATCATTGAGTATATTGCCCAAAGAGATTTTTTCTTTATCGACAAATTCTTTAAATAGCACAGCAAAACACTCTCAGAATATGTTTTAATTGACTTTGTTTCACACCACCGTTTAAAACTATTGAATTGATTTAAGTACCGTTCTTTGGATTTTCAGGTAATAAATCTAAATTTAAATTAGCTGCTATTAATCGTATTTCCTCTGGAGTTACATTTAACAATTAACACGTTCAAATCTATTGTTTCTACCATGTCTAGTATAAACAATTCTTGATTGCTCTAACTAAAATAAAGTTAATTCAGATATTTTTGTAATAACCTACGTATTTACTTTCCTACTGTTTTTAATTGCACATTGAAAACAGAAGCAAGTAACTTAAATTTTTACCATTTGGACTAACAGTCCAACTTGGAAAAACTTTTCACAACGACTCTAGCTGGAATCTTTTACAACTCAAACTTAAGTACGGGGTTACTTTCCTATTGCAATAATTAGCTTAAAAGGTACTTAGTTGTCCTTATTTTTATTTAGTTTCATTGATAATAAAATCCGTGACATCTCCTTGAGAACTCACATTCCTTGCGTAAATTTTTTTTCACGTAGATACATAAATGGATATTTGCGACTTGTTTTAATTATACACAGCATATTTTGTAGTTGAAAATACGAAATTACACACAAAATCGGTTTCGATTATTAACCGTTGACAGCGCAGCTGTCAATATCAAATCAAACACAACGCAGGCTGCCAACTGTCAAAATGAAACCATTGTCAAAACATTGCTTTATAATCATCAATGATTATGATTTATTCAGCCAAAAATCTAATACAAATGTCGTGTTTGGGTATTTTACAGCACTCTAACTCAAACCGAGTTGTCGCGCTGTAAATACACCTACCACCTCTAATGTAAATAACTATTAAACATTGGCGATTTGTTGGTTAATATTGTAAGAGTATATTCATTGCCAAAAAATATTCTCAACTTGTAATGTAAATATTGTTTGTTTACAAAACATTTTTCAGTAATTAATTTCAGTATTTCCCAATTGTATAAAATTCAGAGGAATATAGTTGTTGTGTTGAACTTCGGTTTTTTGGAAATTAAAAGCATATTTGGCAACAATTGCCTGGGGATTCTTTAAATTATTATTTATCTCAAAATAACGAGAAAATACGGATTAAAATCGCGAGTTTTATAAAACCGCCTAACAACTTTCATTAAATTTAAATGTAAAACGCATTTTCGTAACTGTTATTGTTGGATGGACTTTCAATAGGATGCAAATTAAATACAAACACTAACGGCAAAATTATAAAAGAAATGTGAACGTATTCTTGTTTCGAACTCCGACTACAGTTAAATAAATAATACTGTATTACGGTTTCCTTATTGCTGAGTCTTATAGAACTAAAATTAATATTTTCTTAGGGGGACTTTGAAATAAACAAGACGGAAAAGTTTCGTTTTTTTTATTTAATTTAATAATTAATTAAAAACAGTAGTAAAGCTGTGATAATGACAAATTTCTGCAAACCATTGCTGATAGGAGTTTAAACTTTTAACCTTTAAGTGCTTATAGAGTTATCATGTCATCACAACTTTGTTCAAATTGAAATATTATAGTACGGTTTGTACGTTTCTGACCCAATGTTCTTTATTATTGATGATATAAACGTACTTGATAGGTATAACACCAGTCACGTATTTTGTTGTTTATACAAGATAACATCTTTGCTATGATTCAAAAATACGATTTTCTCACTGATTGTTTGTTAATTTTATTTTAAATTTAATTTTTTTGTGTGTTGATGACACCCAATACAAAAAAATCAAAAGTTTTGTACACTCTTGATACCTTAAAAGTTAATAATTTAAGTTAATTATTTTAATGTGTCTGATATACAGTGTGAATCACCACCAACAAGACGGACATTTATAGCAAAATAGTAAAAAGTTTTACAAGTTTTGTCATTTTAGTAACTTGCAGGTTGATAAGTTTTACATTTTAAAATTATTTTGAAATATACAGTATGTTCCAAAAGAGTGTGGCGCATAAATTTTTTCTTATGGAACACCTTGTATTTTGATAGGTAAATATTTCTTCCTATAAGTTTCATTTAAACGATTCGTTCTTCTTTGAGGAGAGGCACCAAAAAACCACTAAGTCGTTTTTGCCAGGTTTTTTTAGTGCCCTTCCTTAAGTAAGAACGAACCTTGTATTTTTTGCGTTTTTTTTATTCCAGTAAAAATAAGGTATATTTTTTATAAAAGTATAGGTAACATACCTAAGCACAGAGTGTTCTGAGTTACATCGACTTTTCTTAGAATATGAAGTAATAAAAAATTCAATATCTTCTAATCCAACTAATTATAACAAATTTACTCTTACGTCTAAATAGTCGGATATTAAGTAAATATATTTCATAATTAAATATTTAACATTTCTTTACAGAGTGTTCAAAATTTACAGGTCAATTAATGGTACACCCTGTATTTTATTAATTCATAACGTTAACAAAGAAATCCTATTTCGATTGATATAAGAGTGTCCTATGCTTAAATATTACAAATTTTGCGCATTTTACAATTTTTCTAAAATTAATGGTAGCGAGAGATTTTAAAACAAAAATGCATTCGTAAGTTACAGTCTGATAATCACATGAGTTACAAAAATCATGTTTCGTTACATGTTACATACAATATTTTTTTTGAAAAAGTAAGTTTAAGAAAGCAAACTTATTTCGAATTGAAATTCTAATTGGGGGTAACCGATGTTGCCATGGTTACGATTATAAAACAATTGTCGAAACAAACAGACAAGTGACGAAAAATTTAATTCTTCGTAACTTGTTAAGAAAAGTCGACCACTTTGCCACTTACTTTGATTATGAAAAGTGTCGCATCTGTCTTGGAAAATCCTAATACAAGTATAAATTTTTTTTTTGATAAATTAGGGATCAGTCAAACGAGTGTGGGAAGAATACTTAAGAAAAACCATTATCATCTGTATCAGATTCGACTACACCAGCATTTGTTAGAAAAAGTTTATAATAAACGTTTAGATTTTTGTTTATAGACTTTAGACAATTATTAGCACACATTATTAGATTACTTATTTGTTTTAAAATTTCTCGCTACCATTAATTTAAAAAAAATATTGCCAATTGCCCAAAAACTGCAACACTTAGGTATATAGCACACCTTTACACCATATAAAGTATACCTTATTTTTTACTTGCAATCAAAAAACGCAACAAAATACAAGGTGTTTCTATAAGAAAAATATAACTTTGATATGCCACATTTGTTTGAGACATACTGTATATTTCAAAATAATTTTAAAATGTAAAATTTATCAACCTGCAAACTACTTGCCCGTTGATGGTGATTCACTCGTATAATGCAGCTACTCTATCAAGTGTTTGCACGATCTTCATATAATAAGCAGTTGTATTATCTCAAACAGAAAAGTAAAATAAAATAATTTAGTATTAATATTTACATTAATATAAGAACAATATCTAATACTAAACAAAAAATAAACTTAATTTATTAATTTAAATTATTCGTTCTTCTTTGGAGAGGCACCAAAAACCACTAAGTCGTTTTTTGCAAACAACGTTTTGTGCAACAAATGTGCACTTCTTGCAGACACGAAACGTTGTCTGCAAAACGACTTAATGGTTTTTGGTGCCCTTTCTCAAGAAGAACGAATCATTTAAATAAAAGTTATAGGAGAAAATATTTACCTATCATAAAATTTATTAAGTGGTGTACTAATATCCAATTGCGTTAACTCCTACAAGAATGAACTTGTAATTAGACAACAAATTTTCAACACACTATATGCAATATTGCTGGATTTCTACCGAACGTAACATTTTAGAACGCTAATATCACCACCTCTATTAACCAACAAAGATGTTGATTTCCACTGAAAGAAGATTAACAAAATAATTTGAGGTATTTGCTTATACAATCATCTAATTTTTTTCCCTATAACCTTTCATAAAAAGACCGTTTTGTCACTTTATATTCCAACAAAAACATAATTTTTGACCTTAATGAAAGAAAATCCTATAACGTTAACTTTTGTCACTAGGAACAAAACACTATACTAATTTTATTAATATCTAAGGGCCTGCTATCTCTACAATATCGCTGTCGTCCCAGACAGAGAGCTGGAGCTGGAATTGGTTGTGATCGCTGGGGCAAGGACAAATAATACGATATTATGTTGTTATATCAACAAGCAACATATTGCTGCTCAGGCTACCATGCTAGCCGTGGCTTAGGGTAGGTACAGTTGATAAAATTTGTTTGTATCCTTGTGATCAAGGGCATGAAAATTTGCTCGAAGGGTGTCTGCCTAAGCGGAGGCCAAATGGGTGGCGTCCATTGGTAAAACTACAAAAATTGTGGTGAAGCTCGTCATGGATGCCATTTGCAGAAGTTATTGATTATATTCAAGGAATCATAATCAAAAAGGGCTTAAACAGGTTAAACTGATCTACCAATATTATAACATACATTATGCTTTATATCTGTGAATAAATTATGTACGTCTATCTTCAAAAAAGATTATTTTACTATAAAGTAAAATTATTAAAACCATAATAATCAAGTGGAAACAATAATAAAATAGAAAAATGTAATGTGAGACAATTATTCAATATTTGTCAATGCTTATAATATTCTAAGTACTATTTTAAAGATATTTTATTATTATTACATATTTTCAATATTTAAAAGAATATTTTTTTAGTAATATGTATTAAAACTTATAAAAATAATAAAATGAAATGGATAGTGTATTGTTTTATTAGAAGTTAAAGCAATACTATTAATGACAAGTATATAAAAACAGTCTTTAAATTATTAATCTGCAGTGGAGCAGGGGACGCAATTTAACGCCAGAATCGGAATCAGACATATTCAAACAATATGTATTATATTCACCCAAACTCAATACCACTGCTTCGGAACTATGTTATTTACTTATTGATAATTATTTATTAATTATTAAGACATGATTAGTTTGACGAAACCTTCTTAAATAAAGTTCATACTGTATACGTTTATTATTGCATACTAATACCCTTGTGGTTGCAGCAGCACAAAATGGCTGATCCACCAGTTAAAGTCACGTGCGTTTTTGCATTTAATTATAATAAAGCAGAGCCGATTGCATTATTTTCCGAAATATCATTAATAGAATGCAAAGAAAAATAAATTAGAGTAGCATGCAAGCTAAAATATCGTGATTTACTCGAAGAATTTAGTAATTCAAGTGGTTATCACCGTTCTTGTAAAAAATTGTTTTCAACCATCCACTACAGAAAACTTTAGATACCGGTAAGTAAATATTACATCTAATGATGGATAAGTTGGTAAATTAGTGGTTTTATCTGTTTTTTTAAATATTTCGAAAACTATATGCTTTAGCGCTAAAGTGCCATTTACAAAAATAATCTACATTAAATTGCAAACAAAAATGGTAATATACATAATCTTGCTAAAGTTACGGGTCCCGAGTTACAGAGGGTGTAAAATAGACATTTTTCGTATTTTTAAATTTTTGGAAAAAATGACATTATCACTAAGGAAATTAATTTTTTTATACAGGATTATGTTTTGTAAAAGCAAATTGTGATTTTAGTGGCCGGTGGTATGTTAGTGATATGCCCTTGAAGGAACGACAACCTCACCACCTTCTCAAAGGGCGCTACTTTTTAAGGGAAAAGAGGCTTTTTCAAGTCTCTCATCAGTCCTTCACTCCTTACCGTGCACACCATCCGATGTAAGAGAGTGTTAGGGTTCTCACATACAGTGTTGTTGTTGTTAATTGTCATAGACTTGGTTATAGAGGCTAGAGACTTAACAGCTAACTTTCTTTTCAAGTGTATCTCATTGAATGTTTTGTTCTCAATCTCTTTCAAGGCTAGTGTTCCAACTTCAAATGCTTTGTCACAGTTCACGTTTTCATCTGCTACAAGCCCTGTTGATAAGGAAGAGAGTTCAGGTGTTTTAGAAAACGGATTGTGTTCCTCAAGCCAAGAAATAAAAGTTTGCAAGTCCTTGCAATTTCTTTTCTGCCTTGCTCTCGTATCTCCACGTGCTGCTCTGAAGAGACACTGTGCACACCTGCAAATACTTCCATTGCTTCACACACCCGAGAACAAGCTGGCATGGAGTTGATCCAAGTTGCAATAGTTGTCGCTGATATTCCTCTGCCTCCGGTCAATCCACCAATGCTACTCAAAGATCTCATCAACACCTGTTCAATGGTCATGTCACCCAGACTCCAGACCAAAACTTTTTAGTACGTCGGATGGTGAAATAACCACAATTAACAAACAAATCGTTTTCTGGGCTCATTGTGTTGAGAAGTTCCAGCGAGTCTTGTAGGTAAACATGGGCAGATTTAGCGTAGTTTAAGCGACCAGACCCATGGAAAATGGGGAGCATTTGATGGACACAGTGAAGGTGAAGGAGAAAGTCCCCACTCCTCTCAGCTAAAATAAACATTCGAACAAGCTCAACCATTTCTATGAAGTGAATCCACAGTTTTGTGTTCGTCCTGATTCTTTTGAGCGTTGAAGTTGATTTCCAAAATTTCTACAAAGCTCTTCACTACAGCTGACTGCGTTATCTCTTCAGAAGATGCCTTACCACGCTTAAAAGTTGAATAGACAAAATTAAACTCATTTTTATCCACACTAATGAGAGCTTCACTAGTTTTCAAAATACAGTAATGAGTGCCTCTTCGACTAGGAAGAGGGCACGAATGACCCTGGAGTAAGCTTTCCTGTTCATCATTTGTTGAACACTGTTTTTGGCATAGACAGTACAGTACAACTCCTCCAAGCCACTTCCTGCCATGATGAATCCAATCGCTGACAAAAGGACATCAACAAATGAAAACCTCCTAGTCGAATGAAGAGTGATTTCAATGGGCTGTCATCAGGGGCTGCTGCTACTATTTCACGAGCTTTAGCGTACAATGGCTGATCAAAAGTCACCATTGTTATGCTTTGTCCATTGCTGGTCCCTTTGGTGGCAGCATGAAGAAGAGCTGTATAAATTGTTGACGGATTTGAAGGAGCCAAGTTGATGAATGGAAGAGGGACTACAGCGGAAGTTTGGAAATCTCTCGTCGCATACATCATTTCCATGCAGCCACTCCAACCAGGTTTACATTCTTCTGGGCCTTCCAACCAAGTACCACTCAACCAAAACATATTAAGTGTTCGGCCATGTTCATATGACAGTGGTTTTATTTTCCGGGAAGCCATGTTTGTAGCAACTATTTTGGAATAGCCAGATGTACTTGGGGCTCTGTAAGTTTGCAAATCAAACAGACCTCGTTTTTCAACAGCATGCGCAGTAACGTTCTGTCGAGGTACATTGTCCTTTACCTGAAGAGCGGTTTTAGGTGTTATACAAGCAATTCCACCCATGGCATGAAACGTGTTATGGCCATCCAGAGTGTGGACATTGTAGTCTGCATTATCGAATACAAATTGCACATATCCGTTCTCAATTCTTGTGCTCTCTTGGGAAGTGACCGATCTTTCATATTTTAAAACATCCTTGTAAGACATACAAACACCCAAATTGCACAGGATATCGATCAAGACTTTTGAACCAAATTTTCTGTGTAATGAAACACCCATTCCAAATTGGACAGGGACAAAATGATCTTCGACGTGCAGCGCTTATTATACTGTGACATATTGTATTTTTTTCCTTTCAGTAATTTGTTTCGCCCTTTGATTTTTCTCGAGAGTTTGTCTTTTCGAAGAAGGTTGTATGATTTCAGTTATCAGGACATTGAGCACTTCAGGCACCAGTTCAGCTCCTCCTTTACAAATTTCTTCAATTGTTGGAAACTGAGAATAGCCGTAGCTTTTGGACTTGATCTCACGTCGAATAATAGCTGCTGCAGTTTTGATCACTCTCAGTTCCTCCTGAGCTTCGTTGTCAAAGTTCCGATTTTTATACCAGTGGTCCGATAAAATACTAGTAGTTGCTCCAGAAAACAAATCACACTTCTTTTCCCTGGTAAAATTGCAAAATTCAAGCTATTACCATAGCGCTGGATAAGTTTTCTTTTCAGATGTATGTCAGTATATGGCTCAACTTCGGGACTCAGTTGCAGGAACATATTCTGTAATTCTTCAAAAGCGTACTGACATTCATCATTTCCTCCAAACAATCACACAGCTTTTCAAAAGCGTTTTCTCGTTTAGCATCAGCACTTGACCCACCTTTGTTTGTTGCTGCTCTTTTTTCGGGCTGTGATGATCCTGGCTTTAGAAATGTCTGGTAACAATGCCAGTGGTACCTCCCATCAGAACTGACGAGGTCTGTGACCTGAGAAAGCCTCACACTTACCTCATCTCCCCACTTGTCATGCTTATTATTTGCTTCCGTTCGGATGATTTCAATCAGTTCAAGTTTCTGTACTAAACTCCACTTTTCTTGAGCTGGGTTCCTGCATTTAGATACATCTACACACTTGCGACCACAAAGAAAACATAAGGTTTTAAAATCAAATGATTCACGGGGAATTTTTGCTGGAGGTCCCTTTTCTTGTTGAGGGGCTTTGGACGTAATATATAAGTTTGTCGACACTTACTATGTACTTGAAACGAGTCATTTTGCAGTAACTTTTCTTTAACACCATCTTTACGAATTTCACTGCACTGAATTATTTTGTCCACCGCCTTTCTAGTCAAAGTAATTAGTTCACCACCCTTGTCCTTACAAGGTTTCAACACACACTCCGCCATAATTCGCACACTTTCAAGTGATTATCATCGAATTCGAAAAGTATTCTAAAGACGAACAATAATAAAAATGGCAGCCGAACTTCACAAGAAATAACACTCACAAACGCAATGAACGGGTCTCCGAATACGACTGAGCAAAAGAAAATAGATGAGAGAGAATGTGAGGGGGAGGAGGGCGGCAGGTGCAGGCTGCAGGTGGTCGACCTGCACCCGCACCGGTTACTCTGGCGGCCGCGCTTATACTTTCCCGGTATTTTTCGGTTTCTAACCCTCTGTCATGCCTCTTACCTTCTTTTGGACTACAATACGATTGTACAATATTACTTTTTAATGAAATTATTTAGTTATTTCTGTTTACATAGTAGTTAAAATTTCATTTTTCCAAAAATCTAAAAAATACGAAAATGTCTATTTAATGTAGATTCTTTTTGTAAATGGCACTTTTGCGCTAAAGCATATAGTTTTCGAAATATTTTTAAAAACAGATAAAACCACTAATTTACCAACTTCTCCCCCCTCCCCCCCAAACCCGACGCTCAAAATGGTGTAACTTTTTACCAAACAATATGTGGACTATATAGAACAGTTTGGAGTTGGAGGAAACTTTTACTTTGGATGTTAAGGTTAGGCCGTTTTTTGGTCTAATTTCACCGTACTAACTATCAAATCCCCTTAGAAGCGTTTTTTTAATTTTGTTTTGCGATAACTCATGTGAATGCTTGCGTAGATTAATTGTTATAGAACTTTTACTTACTGTATCAGATAATAACAGTAAAGGGCTTTCTAAGAATCACTATCTTGTCATAGGCATTGAGAGGATTATTTACTTTTACAGATCAACTGGGGACATTTCCAACTGCTACTAAAGATTCAACTTTGACAAATGTCGCTCAAATAATAAAGAGCTGATCAAGATTTTACTAATGTCGCACAAAATAATACACCAAGATTTTGAAAGACCTAGCTCCTTCTGAAACTGAAGGGCCGTGTTTAAATTCTGCAGACGATACAGTAACAGATAAAAGCGGAAAAGGAAGCATCAGCAAAATGTTCATACCAAAAATCATAAAACGAATCGGTCCTTACCTATATAGCTGCGGTTGCAAACACTTTAGATGATAAAGAAATACTTGAAAATGTTAATTCTATAGAAAAAGGCTTATACTATTATTACCACTCTGTATGTAGAAAGTTATGTAAGGCAGTTTAAAAGAGCGAACAGCACTGAGATATAATTATTTATCAATATTGGGGATTTTGCAAGCAAAAAGAATCTTGATTTTGTTCAAAATTTCTATCCCCAAAATTTATTGGATAAATTAAAAAATGGTTTGGTAGTAAAATACAAATTATTACAACGTTTAATAAAAGTTATTGCTCCACAAGATGACTGCATTATAAATGAGAATACTTTTAGCGATATTAACGAAATCGAGGAGCAAATGTGTGTTGACATTCGTGTCAGGAAAGCTATTTTATCTATCAAAAAAAAATCATTGCCAAGAAAATTAGAAAGTTCTTAACTCATTTCTGGTGAGTGTGACAATGAAGATATTTTTGAAGAATTGATAAATCTTTGATTATCGATAATAACTTACAATGATTCAAGACGGCCCAGAAGTGAAAGCTGCATGACAAAAATTTATTTCTTAGCTCATGATATAGGATATACTACTTTTAATGGTAAAATTTAAACCTCTAAACATACTACAATGCCCTGGTGTTGCATATGATAATTCCGATAGATACGTGAAAACTATTACTGGCAAAGACACTTTGCATGATACCGGTGGATCTTGTTCCAAAAGATTAAAGATTACATCGAGATAGATACTATAGAAAATCTTCAAAATTTATAAGTGAACATCTCGTGTAATAAGGGACACGTGTAAATACAATGCCAAATTTATCTTCCTTAAAAAACGCTATTGCTTCTGACGTGCAGAATTACAATAAAGCACTGATTTATAAAGATACTTTGCTACTGCTTGATAACCCTTTACGTCGAATTATTTGTAGAAACATTGATTATATAAAAAATTTGATTTTCTATGGATATTATCTTATTTTCTTAAAACATCTAATATACCTTTTGGGCTGGTTTCAACGAGCAAAGTTATCAAAGATAGTAGCCCAAAGAAAAAGTTAGCTACTTAAAACCAATTAATGTGGACTTACTTCAATCATGGTTGACGCTGAGCTTTTGTCCAGTGGCTCAGTAAATAGATTTTTTCGGTAAAATATTTTAACAAATGTAAGCATTTATATCCAACTAGCTGTACCCTGTGCGCGTTGCTACGCCACTAACTAAAACAATTTTGAAGGAAAGACACAAATATTCAATTTATTTTGAGTCATTTTATTGATTTTGTTCGCAAAGAAAAAAATGTTACATTGCAGCGTTTTGTTTCAATTCGATAATAATTGAAGTGCTGTGGGATTCAGAATTTTCCATTTAGTGCATAAACGAATAAATCAGAAAGTTTTTCGACGCGTGAGCAGGCCACATAGAGCTGCCCATGTGAGAATCATGGATTCTCCAAATTTAATCCACATACTTGCAAAGATTGTCTTTGTGCTTTGTAGATAGACATTGCAAAAGCGATTCGCACCAGAAACTGCAAACATTTGAATTCGAATGGAATATCTGTCGGAATCATTGAGATACGTGGCTACAGTACGTCTTCATCTTTGAATTTTTCAGTTAAAATTGTTGCCTCGATAACATTGTTTATCATTTTCTTGACTGAGATTCTGGTGACTTTATGTTTCGAAGAAGAATGATGTCTACGCCAATTTTTAATGTAAGAACGTGTGGTGGCATGCCTGGTAAATCAAGCAAATTCAAGAATTCAGTTGGATAGTTGACAACTTCGTCTTGATTCACCACAGTATCGATGGACGTATATGTTGTTGTTTCGCCGAGTATTACATTCTGAATGGTAAAGTTGATGATATTGAAATTGATGTTTTGGGCGCTAATATAGCACACGTACTAACCCACTGATGATTTTTGTAGTTCTGTGCAATGTTTGGAAAAACTTTTTGCACCAATTTGTCTATGCTTTCTGTGATCTCACAAAAGTTTGCTGGCAAGGTGATACACTGGGTAGATTCACCAATTTCCATTCGCCCATTTCCAATATCCATTAATTGTATTGCAAAATTTTCAGCCAATGCATTCTGTTGTAGTTGTACACGTCTAAATCTGATGATTTGAGACATGCATCGGCGGATGTTGAACGTGGTATAACCGGCAGTGTTTGTCGAAAATCACCAGACAACAAATGGGTGCGCCACCGAAGATCCGTGCGTTTTCTCTCAAATCCGACCAAGCGCTTCCGTGCTTTCTTATGAAACATTGTACATTCGTCCCGTATGATAATTTGACACGTTCACATTCCCTACTCCAAAAACTGCCATGTCGCTTATTGCTTTATTGACATATTTGCAATTGTATTTGATCGACTTCATTGAATTGCAACACGCATAATACATTAATGTGTGCTTTGAAGGTCTTGGAAAGTAACGGTGAATATGGCACAGCCGAACAAATATCGACTTCGACATTAACGTTTCGTACTTTCAGAACGATAGATTTGCCGCCATTCTCAACTGATCGTCGACAATACAGTGGGTATCCGTCATTGCCAGTGATAGTATCAGAAACCAAGTTTCTTGGGTATCTTTTCGTGCATTTTCCATTAGACATTCATAGTGAATTGTTGTTGAATGCGCCACATAAACCATGAATCATATTTTTGGTAACGAAATCAAATAAGTCAATGTCCTTATCTGGTATTTCTGCTGAAATAATTCGGTCAATTTTATCTAGCGTAATTTTGTTGATTAACCAAACCAAAATATGTGAATGTGGCAATCCTCTGTTCTGCCATTCAATAGAATACATCCAGCAGCGTGTCTCTTCAAAACGTGATAACAAGATTCAGTTTTTGTTTAAATACGCGCGCGGTAATGTCATGGCGGTCCAAAAATAATTGTCCAGCGATCAGAAGTTCTTTATTTCTATACCATGTTGGATTGCATGTAAATGTGATAAACAAATTTAGAAGACGATTTCGACGTATGTCATCGCATCTTTATCCGTGAATGTAGACGGTAATATGACTATTCTTTCTAATTTGTTTGGATTCACGTTACTATCATTAACGATTGCGCTTCGTAAATGAATGTACTCTTCAGAACGCAACTCAGTTTGAATCAATCGAATATATAAGAGTCGTTCGGTTTCAATTTTCCCGTACATGTTGACAATGTACTGATGAAACAATTGTGGATATTTCAAAATGTGGTTCTCAGTGTCTTGATGAATCATCAATCGATACGAATAATAATTCATGGCACTGACTTTCTTATTCGTTTCTTCGTCTGTTTGTAGATTTCTCATTTTGATGTTAAAATGATATCCATCTTCTCTTCGCAAAACAGAATCGGATGCTGCAATCCGTCGTATGAGCGATGAATTCTTCACCAACCATCACAATTGCCACTTCATCGATTGTTGGTGCATTGAACTGACTTTCGTGTTGGCCAACGAGTCTTTTGTCTGCTCAATTACAACTGCGTAGTCATCGTATGACACTATGACATTCGTTGAATGGCGGTTTTAAACAATTAAACTAATTCATTGTGTTGATAGAAAAGGGCTTGTAACGCAGCCACGATTTCTCGACTATTACATGCATTGTAAAGTCTGATTCTGAAGCTCGTAATGCTCTTTTTTCCGTGCTTGAGGTGTAGATCGACCAATTGCTTGTCGATTTAGAAGCATAATTGTACGTAAACAACGTGAAAAATGCGTTTGAACTTATTAGATGTCAATCAGCAATCCGAATTTCACAATGTATCCAATCCAATTGAACCGGTTTTTCATCACCAATGAAAATGTTAATATTGACGGTGATCACTAATTCGCTGAGGAAAATTTAAAGTGACAAAAAATTGCATTTGAGAAAAATCTGCATAGCAAATGCGTTCGGAACGTCAATCAGCAATCAGATCCTTCACATACACATTCGATATCTTCATGAATTCACTGTAGAGAATGAATAGAATCAGTTTTACTGAAGATCATTACATGATCAAATGCAACAGTTCACGATTCTATAAAGAACATACAGACAAACAGACAAACATTTATTTTTATATAGATATAGATGGAAAGATTGAAAGATTTTGATTTTTCTAATTTTTTTTCTAATTTTTTTCTAAACCATCCTTGAACAAAAAAAACAAAAAAAATTATCGAAATTGGTCAAGCCGTTTACGATTCTATAAAGGACATACAGACAAACATTTATTTTTATACAGGGTGGTCGATATATGGAATACTGTTTTATCTGATTTATAAAGGACTTTAAAGACTATTTTTTAAATTATTTTGAGATATACAGAGTGTCCATATACAGGGTGTACATATCAAAGTTATGTTCTTTTTAAATGGAATACTGTGTTTTATGACATTTTGAAATTTTACAGTCAAGATAACTCATAAATTGTTTTTATGTTTCCTAAAATCAACTGTTTATGAGATATCTACTTTTTTTCGGAAATAATGGTATAAATTTTAAATTTTTGTTTGTTTTAGGTATTGATACTGTCTACTCAAAATCGTATCAGGTTGTAAGCAGAAGAATTGACAACAAGGCAGACTAACGTGTATTGCGATTACTTATCCAAGATAATATACAGTGGTCCTCAAACTTTGGCATTATATTAAGTCGTATAATTTTTTATTTTACCACCCTGTATCTGATGGCCTATTCTGATATAAAATTTTATGGTCTTTCAAAAATATAGTATAGAGTTTTCTATACCTTATCTTTGGTAGTTTTTCAGATAAGCGTTTTAATTTCAAACATTACGCAGTATTACATGTTTAATTTTTTAATCTTAGTCGCCTGGTCAGGACTGAAAAAATTAAATTTAACCTACCAATTAGTTTATTATTGTAACAATTGTTAAGAAGTGTTTTCTTAAGAATTAATAAAATAAAAGTTTACTCATTGCAGAAAGATGCGACATGTTATTCGTAAGTGGGGAATGCCAAGATAATTGTTTACTGGCTTCTAGGAACTACGCTCAAAAATTTTCCAACCGAGTTCATCCAGACCGGCGTTGCATTGAAAAATTGCTACACGTTTTCTGCGGAAACAGAATGCGTGGCATATAAAAAGCCAAATAGAAATAGATTATTTGTGGGAAATGACGATGTAGAATTGCATGTGCTGGCATCGGTAGTGGAAAATCCGCACAGAAGTCAGTAGAGCATCTGTTAGGAATTGCGAATTAACAAGAAAAGTATTTTTAAAATTATTAGAAAAAACAAATTTCATTTCTACCTGACCCTACTTCAACAAGAACTCCTTCAATGAGATTCTGTTTTTAGACCAGAATTTTGTTTATTGGCACTGGAGAGACTTGGAATCTCTATCATCAACGCAGATGGTCTGTTAACGTGTGGGGTGTAATTTTAGGTTTGTATGTAATTGGTCTTTACTTTATTGACGGCCCTTTAAAAGGATGCAAGTTTAGAAAATTTTTAAGGGACAATTTGCCCGAGTTATTAGAAAGTATACTCTTAAATATCCGCCAAAGAGTTTGGTTTCAGCGTGCGCCGTTTTTTAAAGGCACGGTTCCCAAATAGATAGATAGGAAGAGGAGGTTCGCAGAGCTGGCCAGCAAGGTCGCCGGATATGACCTGTTTAAATTTTTTTCTGTAGAGGTACATTAAAAATGTTGTTGCATTTCATACATAACACCAAATATGTTATTAAATGTTAGGAATTCGTTTAAAAAACGATATTGTATTAGAAAGCGATGTACATAATTTTGAGTATTTGCTTTAGTGTTACTTACTTTCCATATACATCACATATGTTTCTTGGTTAATGCTATTATTGCTTGTTGGTTTTTTATAAACTAGAGATCTGTTTTTTGGAAAACATGTCGGTTAAATTTGCTAAAATAGAATTTACAAGACCTATCTTCACAAAAATAAGTACAGTGCCATCATTAAACGATGTCCATACGATACTACTTTCCGCCGTTGATATCAAATGTTTAGTCAGTCATTGATTAGGTAAAAAAGTAAATGTCAAATAATTGCAAATGTTTACTTGTCTGTTTACTGCTTAGCGAATTTACTTCTTTCTACGTTTTGTGTTTTTATCAGTTAATTCTATTAATTACTGCATGAAAAATGTCTTTCTTAAGACACATTGTTTTGAACGTGTTTGTAAAGGTAAGTCAACAATATTGATAAAAAACATTACCGTTTATAATTAAATTAAAATTTATAGGTTTATATGCCTTATTCGTTAGAAAAAATACCAATATATTTTGGAAAGTTACTCCCAAAATGGTCAACGCAACCGTGATGCAGAGTAGACGTATTCTGTTGCATTGTGTATCGATGAAGTTGTCAACCAATTTCCTAATCAAGAATTTGATCTTGATCACCTTAGCAGACATGTTAGACAAGTCGTTAATAGTATATTGAAAAACAAGTGTTACAACAACACTTTTTGTCGCTACGAAGACAAAGTTTGCAAACCGACCGAAGAGAGGTCTTCAATTGTCAAAGTGCGACAAAAAAGTAGTTGTGACATGTTTTCATACTATTTTCTATTTCGCAAAAATTTACTTTAAGAAATAAATGTTAGTATATGATCTAGTGTTTTTTCTGGTTTAAAGCTATGTTGGTAGAGTAGTTGATATCCTAATAAAGTTAGCAACAAATGCTGTTGAAAGTTTGCTATCTTCAAAATAATGTGTTGAGATTTTAATCACCGTTTAATTCTACAAGTTAATTACAAAACTTTTCCGTCGACCGTACTTTGTAATTTTAATAAAATGATATACTCTAATAATTCTAGAGAAGAAATGCTATTGAACGCACTACAACCACAAATTTATAACCTAACTTCATCGTTTCTACTTTTTTGTGAGAGCTTCGTCTTTATTGCCAACAGTATTTTAATATAAGCTCACCAAGTTGATGGAAAATTAAATTACTCAATTACGATTGTTTTGTCGAAATAAAATGAGTTCTTCATCACAGTAAAACAAGAAGACTAAATTTTTTTGTGGGAACGGATTGGTGCTTAATCAATATAATGGTCCACCTACAAAGACAACCCTAAAGCGTTTGACAATGTTTGATATATCATGGATGTAACTTAAGCACATCTCGAACAAGTTGAACTTTATATAATGACTTGTCGCATCATACCGAAGAAAGATATTTATATCCTTACTGTGTGCAAGCAGTTTACCAACTTATTGAGACAATTATCCTGCACATATTCAATACTGTCAATGGCTTTCCAACACTTTTATCAGAGACATATTTGCTTAAAACTCCTTATCGATGAAGTTTGGTTTACATTTACCGTTCTATAATTTCACAAACACGTGCATGTAGAGTTTACAAAAAATATTTGTTAAAGTGGTTCCGCTTCACCTCCAAAAGAACTTTTCAGAAGTCGGAATGTTTACTTTTTATAGTTTTGATTATTTCTTACAGCCTTACTTAAAGAATCTAACTTTTTGAACAATGAGTAAATAATATTGAAGAACTACATTGAGAAAATAGTTTGTAAAATAGATGACATAAACACCCTTAGCATGTTATTAAACGTTATCATTGGAATGTTGCATACATTACAAAAATATCTTAAAAATCACTGAACAAATTCAAGATTTATTACAACTGTGGAGCTCGCGTGCAGAAACCGATAAATCCACTTCTGGGCAATGTTCAGTTTTAATGATTTCTATACAATTTTCTGGGTTCTATAAGAATCCGTGACACCTAGAGAGCAAAACCCGCTAAATGTCTCTTAAAAATATTGTTAAGTTAAGGTTTTGGAGCAAAAAGCGATAAATCCAGTTTTGGGATCTGTTGTTAATATAGATGAAATAAACCACAATTTTTCCTATAAAGGAACGATGATAAAAACTAGGTACTTAATTAGAAAACTAACTTCAGGTTGGTAACCAAAATTTAGAGGAAATCAACTTCAACCCGTGTATTTGCATAACCTTATTATAATATAGTGTGTTTTCATCCGATGACATTGTGTATGCGTATTGTGAATTAAACTTTGTTAATAACAATGGATTCTGAGACTAATACTGTTGTGAAAGATACCAATGAGGGATCACGGAAGAGGCATAAAAATATCGAAGAGAGAACAGGCCAAAAAGCCATACCATGTGTATCTTTTATAAAGGATAAATGTCAAAACGTTAAGTTATCATTTTCTCTAGCTATGTTGACTGTGATCAACGGTTGGTTAAATTCAAGTGGGTTTGCACCCAATAAAGGTCCCATATTATTGTTCAGAGTTAACTTTAACGGACATAAACATGTTACGTGAAAATCTTTCTACGCAATAAATGATAAAATTAACCAAGACATTAAATTATGCCATTTTTATCCGTACAAGCCCGGAACGTAAGCGATCTGTTAAAGATAACTCAAAGAAAACGGAATTCTCTGTTTTTTTTACCCCAAACATACTACTAAGAAAAATATCAAGTATGTCAGGCAATGTTATTAAAGACATTGAATATTAGCAAAATCGAGTTAACCACGTGGCGAAATTTTGTTACCAGGGTGACGTTCCCAAGGAACGTAGAGGCGGGGATCGAGTTTCACAAAAACACGAAGGGAAAGTATTAGAAATTTTATAGAAATGCTACCAGCGAAAGAGAGTCATTATAACAGAATTAAATCCAAACGGATATACTTAGACTGCACTTTAAATATGACAAAGTTATTTAGCCTTTACATCAACCAATGCGAAACGGAATTTAAACAGACTAAGTTCGATATGTTCAGAAACATATTCCTTAACGAATATAACATTGGGTTCAGTAATCCTGCTGCGGACTGCTGTGCTCAATGTACAAGACTAAAATACTCAAGAAAAGGAAAAAAACGAAAAATAAAAAACTTACTCTAGAACTGAAAATGCACAAAAAAGTGCTGCGGCATTTTACGAGTTATTGCGAGAGTCGCCTCGAATTCAGTAACTTTCTGTTTCGACTTGCAACAGGTTCAGCCTCTGCCGCGGACCCCGATTAACGATGAGTTTTACTCCCACCAAGTTAATTTATACATTTTCTGTTGCGTTTACTCTAAAGCCAAGGAACCAACGTTCTATACTTGGACTGAAGATCAGGCCGGAAGAGGATCTGAGGAAGTAGGCTCTGCGTTAGTGTGCCATTTGGATAGTCTCTCCTTGACGATATTTCAACCATTAGGTTATTCTGCGATGGCTGTGCGGGGCAAAATCGAAATTCACACATAATTTATATTCTGTATTACTGGTTGAAATTTAAATCGCCCCCCAGTGATTTAGAAATCTGCCTAACTTTTCCTGTTCGGGGACATTCTTTTTTACCGGCAGACAGAGTCTTCGGCCGTGTTGAAAAAGAACTGAGGAAAAATCCTACCCTAATCTCCAAAACAGAATATGAAGATATTTACAAAAAACATGGAAGGGTTAAAATACTGAGTTATACTAATAAAGACGGTTGGCAACTTTATAATATCAAAAACTTGGAAAAAAACTTAAAAAAAATCAATGGTATCTCAGATATGAAAGTTATCAGTTTGAGAAAAAGAAATGGAAATGTTACGTTCTGTGGCTTTCAGCATTTTAGATTTCGGACTGGAGTAGAAAAATTTTCCAAAATTATAAAACCAAAATCCAGGGATATCATCGTGGCGGATTTGGCCGAAAAACCTATTTCGCATAGGGGCATACCCACTAAGAAGAAAAAGTCATTAGCAAACCTTTTGGTGCTCAATGGAAAGAGGATGAGGATCTGGTGTGGTATAAAAAACTACTAAATACTGAAGGGAATGAGGAGGAAGAGGAGGATAATGGTGAAGCGTGTTACTGTCTTGCAGAAGAACATGCCGTGCATATTTGATTCTGTTAACTTTTGTTAATTTTTTAAATAATAATGATTTTTGGTTCTGTTTATATGAGTATAAATAATGTATTTTTATTCTAGTTTGTGAGAAATATATATTTTCCCAAATTAGTGCATCGTTTTCTCATTTAGGTATCAGAAACCGATAAATTTCAACTTTTACCAAACAGCGATACATCCAATTTTTTCTTCTTCTTTTTTGCAGTTAGGAATATGAAGTTTCGTATTTACACCTGGCGATCCTTTTCTTAAGACTCAAATGCATTCATATTCATACAGAAATCATAGCTGAACATTCAATTTTTCTCACAATACGTTTTTCTTGATTTTTCACAAACTTACGTTTTTGGATTTAATGGCTTTTGCACGCGAGATCCACAATTGTAGATTAATGTTAATTTGTTATTATTAAAATTTGATTTGATACAAATTACGACAGATTTTTTATTTATACTTTCATGTTGTAGTTGATTGAAGATAAAACGGCAATATGTATGTAAGTTACCTATACTAAAATAATGTAAGTGATAAATGCGCGGTCGATGAAAGAATATTGTTTGTTAAGTTTCGTTTCTTAAATTAACAATAAATTTTCTTTGAATATTAAAATCTACTTAATAAAGAACTAACCAAACAAAACCTCGCTTAATTTTCTTACGTCAAAATTAAAACTGTAATTATTTGGTTATACACTAAAATTTAGAAAATCCCTAAAACAGTACGGAAAGAGCTTCTATTTCCGTATCGTGTACAATACGGAAACAAAGCTATAGAAATTACGAAATAGAAAAAAGAATTTAGAAGTTCAGGCAGCGTTGGAAAAGAAAAACAAACTGGACGGCCAACAGTTTTAACTGAGAATGTGTTAGAAGATGTTCGAACACATATGGAACGTAACCCTAAAAAATCATTAAGGCAGTTATCGCAACAAACAGGTATGAATGTTACTAATTTATTTAACAGAAATGTTCTTTACAATCTGTCTTTTGGGTTTAAGCTATGGTACATGCCATAAAGCACTAAAGAAGGAATTAAATTTACATCCTTATATAGTCTCGGTAATGCAAGAATTATTTTCACTAGATTATGGACTTCGTATACAATATTGCCATTGGTTTAATAATTACTGGAGGAACGACAACATGTTAGATATTATTTTCTTTAGCGATAAAGCATGGTTTTATCTTTCGGGCTATGTAAATTCAGAAAATTATAGAATATGGTATACGAAAGCACCAGGTGAAATCATAGAAGCTCCATTACATCCTGTAAAAGTTGGCGTTTACATTGCAATGTCCAGGCGACGAATAACTGAACCTGAGTTTTTTGAAAATACTGGCACCGTTACAAAGAATTTTTGGAATTTGACGATGAGGAAATATGAAGAGTGTACTTTCAGCACGACAATGCTACAGCACATACGACAATATCTTCAAGAGTTCTATGGAGATCGGATTATTAGTAGAGGACTATGCCCTCCTCGGTCACCCGACCTTGCACCTCTTGATTATTTTTTATTTGGGTACTTGAAAAATACTGTGTATAGAACACAACTTTATACTCTGTATGAGTTGAAAGATGCAATCACCGATGCCGTACATAACATAACTCCGCAGCAGTTACAAAATGTTTATGAGAATATGAAGAGAAGAATTGATGCATGTGTAAATAACAACGGTGACCATATTGATCATGTCATACAATTTAAAATTAAACTTTGTATGTTTAATAAAATTTTTATAATTTGTAATTTTAAATTAACCTTAAATCAAGTTATAAATAATTTTGAGGTTGTGCACCTAACTTCAGTAGGAATTGTAAAGATAATGGAAGCTAATATAGCAAATTTGGGAATAGAAAGTCGTTTTTTTAGACATTATTAAATAATCTCCCGGTTTTATCGAAGCCGGTATGATTAAAAATTTTAACAACAAAAATTTAAATGTTTATAACTCAAAGACTATTAGAGATAGATATAATAAACCTTTATACTTTTTGGAAAACAATTAAATTTTATGTCAATATAGACTATCAGATACAGGGTGTGTCATTTAAAATACAAAACTTATCTGACTTAATATGATGCCAAAGATTGAGGACTACTGTTAACTGCTAACGACCTGATACGGTTTTGAGCTGGCAATACCTGAAGCAGGGGCAAAATTTTAAATTTACCTCAATATTTCTCAAAATAAATTAAAAAGTAGTCTTTAAAGTCCTCTATAAATCTAATGAAACAGGTTTTTAAAATGTTTAATAGTATTCGATATATTGACCGACGCGTATAAACTGCCCCACTTTGTATATATAGAAAATAAACTCCAGGTTACATCATAAGAATAGAATTAAAACGAGTAAGATTGTCATATTGTATATTAAAATATGCTTTACAATTTTTGAAAAGAGTATATTTACAAACAACACTAGACTGCCTGCAATTGCTTTTAAGAGACTGCTACACTTGCACGAAAATAATGAACAAACTAATTATACAAGTTTAAAATTTAACTATGCATCTCAAGTATATTCCTTATCTATAGTTTCTGTGACTTCAACATAAAATTAAACATGATAGATCAGCAGCTAATCGATATAATTCTTCAAAACTTTTGCAACAAATCACATTACGACGACTGGAGTAAAATTTTACTTAGCATCTACATACCGATGTACAAACACCTTTTGATTACACAAACGAATCTTACATCACTAGCACGCAATCCATGGAAAATAAACGAACTATGATTCCAATGAAACTGGGACAATAAAAATATTTACCTGTTCGTCTACGCATACAATCCAAGTCAATATGAAATGTTCGCTGTGCAACACGGATAACTTGGAAACCCTCTTTCATGTTTTATTGTTATGTCCAGTTTACTCTCACATACGAAGCAAATATTAGCCGACTCTGATATAGAAATCCCAATGCAGAATAATTACAAAAAAAGTATCTCACGATATAATAACTGCATAACAGAATGTTTAAGTTTAAGATCATTTTTAATACAATAATAATTAATACCATATTTTGTTTTTTTTTGCAGAATTAGTAGTTTTATTAGAATTAGTTTTGTTATATTCATATTATTCATAATGCTGTTTTACTTTATTCTAATACTTTTTTATAGTGTGTTTTAAAATTTTGTTTGTAGACTTCTTGTTTATGTACTAGTAATGTACGACAGAACAATAAACTTTTGTTTGTATTTCAACATACATGAAACAACAAATTTATAATTATTTTTTAAAAATAGTTATGAAATTCCAACTACAAAATGTGTAAACTTTCTAATAATTTTTAAAATAATAATTGACGTATTTTTGTATGCTTTAGTTACTAAAGCACACCGTTATTATTAAATCAAGCATTAATACAAACACAATTTGCTTGTAGGCTTCAAGTTTTTGTTTTTATCAACAAGAATTACTTTAGAGTATTGGATGAAACGGACGTAAATGTCAATAGAAGATTTCGCCATGTCAGTATCAAGATTTGGTTCAAGCTCAAGTAAGCTTTATACAACCAAATAACCTGATTAATATTCTGACACCTGTTACATTTTCTAAAATTTGAAAACGACGCAAGCCTTATATTTTTTTGCGTCAAACCGTGTAAAATTTTCTAATTTTATATACAAAAGAATCGTTCGCTTTCAACATCTCAAATACGTCAATGTACACAATAGAAAGACTTATTACGGCTATAAAAAGCTACGCAATGATATAAGCAACAATTTTATCAATACGAACACATCTACGCGAATGATATATTAATTAAATTGACCAAGAAAGAAGAGTGAATGTTTTATAACTCTTTATGTAATTCTATTACAGAATAGGAAATTTTCTCGTGAATGCTCAAACTGAACAAAACCAAACAATACTAAAAGCAATCAAGTAGGAAATATGTCTTCAATTCGCGGCAGCAATTATAAGTTTAATATAACTGTAACATTCCAACTCTAGTTGTACCCAAGAGTAGTTATCGAAGTCACTGAATCGAAGTCCCTTATTCCCCATCGGGGATTTTGGTGGGCGGCAAAGGATGTAGTATGGTGCTTGAAGTGTGTATTCCCTCGAGTATCTTGTAGGTAATTAAGAAAGTCAGCTGAACATCGCTCAAAGAGAATGATTAGTTCACTTCTTCTGTTATCCTGGGAATGACGTACAAATTTTTGTTTTCTAAAATTAATTTCTCAGGTTAGAAAAAAAAAATATTCTAAATTTTTATCACTCAACCAAATTTTGTAACTTAATTACATTAACGCAGTTACGGAAATCTAATAAATCATACGAATTAAAATTTATTAGCAGAACTAGTTAATGAATATCACCATCAATTCCATAATACAGTCTGCAATATAAAACACGCACCCTGGGGTGATACTAAGTAGAGGGTAAAATATGATGAATGCATATAGTGAAATTCGTGACAATAATTTTTAATTAAATGTGTTACGTACGATCCTGACACAATCAATTTTTTTTTACTGTATTCTATTTAAGTTATTTTACAACATTCTTGTCAAAACTAAATTAATACTAATTTCAGTCAATAGTAAAACACTATATTATTTTTAAAGTGGTTTGAAAAACCCCGAAATATGTAATTCAGTTTTATATTTCAGGTTATGTACTTACTGAAATATGAACGGTTTGATTCTCTGTTTGATGAAATACATGATACTTTGGTTAATGTAAAAGGTTTGTGTTACATCTTATACCTAAAAGTTCTTATGTTTCTTAGAGAAAGCACCAGAGCAATATTTCTTGTTTCTAAGTAAACACCAAAATATTTTTGGTGTATGTAAATTTTGCAAAAATAATCTATCCGTAAATGTATTTTACTTTTACAAGTTGTAGTAACGTATAACAATCTTTAATTTTTTGTTAGAAGAACGTACATATTTTTATTTAAATAAATAATTATGCTTAAAGCGATTGTAGTGTATCTCGCTCGATTTTATGATAACTACAATAGACAAGTGGAATACGTTGAAGTTTTTCTTTTAAACTATTAATAAGTAATAATTAACCAAATAACAGTTCCTATTCTGTCATAACCATAAGTATAAAATTGTTCAATACTTTCATTAGTTTGAAAAAAGCTTTTTGTTCAAGTAAACTTTAGATCTACGTAACTGTTTGCTTCACTTATCAAATGACGTATCTTGTAAGTTGTAGTACCTTTTGTTACTTTATACAGCAAAGGAGTACACTCATGAAATTTAAAACTTGGACACCACAATTTCTGTAAACAAAAGTTTGCACATTGTGAAGCGGGCTTAAGGGTATCATTTACAATTCTAACAGCAGGTAGTCTCAGCAGGGGTTATCTTATAGAAGGACTGTAGAATGAATCATTACACTAAGCACGTTTT
Organism: Abscondita cerata; assembly: GCA_030710515.1. Taxonomy (NCBI): domain Eukaryota; kingdom Metazoa; phylum Arthropoda; class Insecta; order Coleoptera; family Lampyridae; genus Abscondita; species Abscondita cerata. Next base: position 97,515 of record JALBCR010003743.1, on the reverse strand, counting down.
AGAAAATAGGTAATTTACGTTGCTTACTTAATTTTTTTCTTTAAAGAATATATTTGAAGGTATCGCTAATTAAACACCATAGCTCGATTAATTATCGAATCAAAATTTTGTTTAGGAAATGTTTACAAAATAAAATTAGAAATAATTTTGATTTAAAAAACGTCTACAAGCAATAACTTTTAAATTAAATCAAAAAACTAAACATGGTTATTTGGGTTGACTGATTATTACTTATTTTTAAATAAATCTAACCTACTAATTATTGTAAGTTATTAAAAAAAATCATTAAACTCTCTATTCATAATATTTAGTCCTTACAAAATGTATATTTTATGACGTTTCATTTTTTCTGTAGTTAATATAAAAAGTGAAAATAAAAACTAAGGCAATTCTTATTGTCAACGTATATATTTAGTTTTTGACAAGAATTTATTACATAATTATAATTAAGATACCAAGTTATAGTTTAAAATTAAATGAAAACTTTTTTTTAAATAAAGGTATTACTATATAAATAAATATAAGAAATCAATAATGGGTGTGACCTCCATTATTATTGATACATTCTTGGAGGCGTCTGCTCATTGACGCTATCAAGGTATCAATATAATTAATATTAATCGTTTCCCATGCGGTATCAATGGCTGCAATTAGTGCATTACGGTTTACTGGTATAAAATTTGGCCCTTGTTGTCTTCGGATAACAGCAAGTATTCGAGCCCAAACATTTTCGATAATGTTAAAATCTGGGCTTTTTGCTGGCCAGGGTAACAGCTCCAAGTTATTTTCTCGTATCCAATTGCGCACAACCCGCGAAGTATGAATAGGGGCGTTGTCCTTTAACAACAAAAATACATTATGAAAATGTTAATTCAACAGATCCCGAACTATTTTTTGGAGAAAGTATAGTGAAATAAGAATACTTACTTGTTGGAAAATATAATCTTCGTCTGGATAAAACACTTCGACTGAAGGTTTCATAATAGTTTCCAAAATATCTAAATACGCAGCAGAATCAAGACGTCCATCGATAGCCCAACAAACTCCTGGACCCCGCGCGCTAACCCAACCCCACACATTCACAGAAAAATAACCACTTCGTTTTTAGGACATATGTGATTATTTTCGTAACGAGTTCCTTCCATTCTAAAAACTTTTAGTGGTCCATCGTTGCGGCTATTGAACGTTTTTCGTCGCTAAAAATCACTCGATTCCAAAATTCCAAGGTTCGTTCACATATCGCCTTGCAAATTCAGACGACGTCTCATATTTTCGTCACTGAGAACTTCTTTCGCAGCAGCATTATACTTCTTTATTCCCATCTCCTTTAATCTTTTTTGTGCAGTTATACGGCATCCGGGAAAATGTGTATCTGCTATAGCCCTGGAGTATGTAGCAAATGGTTGTTCTGTTACGTAATGAAACAACTCGAGATCTTGAGCACGTGTAGATACTTTAGGTCTACCACTTCCGATGGCTCTTTCCAAAGTGTGTTCAAGATTCCATTTTACTCGGTAATGCCCTACGGTGCTTTTGGTATATCTAACATACGTGAAATTTCACGCACGCTACGGCCCGCCGCTAATTCCGAAACAATCCGCGCTTTCAAATCAGCACCGAGATGAGGTGGCATTTTCACAACACTTGAAATTTTAAACTAAAATGGAATTTACATTTCTTACTTTATTTATTGGTTCACACTACCCCTTCTCAAACAGTAGGTAATTGTTTATTTATTACATACTTCTAATGACCAATGTAACAACCCTTAGAGCAATATGACTCAAAGGAAGTAAATTAAACAAGCAAGGATATTCTATTGTTATTGAAACTTATTCATAAAGTAAAAGCCATTTCCTTATAATGCTAATGGACAGGATTTTCTTTTAAGTATTAAGATTACAATAGAGGACTTATAAACTTTCGAAAATATCTAATTATAAATATTTACACTGCAATTGCGCTTTTTCCTTAATAATTTCTTAGCAATAACATACACGTTCTTGGTTTTAAGTTGTCATAAATTTGATATGATATAAATTTGTGTTTCTAATATTACATCACAAACTAATCTTTATTCGCCAAAAATTGTTGCTTAAGTTGTAAAGCTTCGTACACACCTGAACAACAAACCGAGCAACAAACATAACAACGAACCGAAAGTCAAACAGAACGACAAACGATCTTTTATGATTTCCACAATCCGAACAACAAACGGAACGTTTGTGCTGTTCCATAATTATTTTCAGTAGTTTTCAGTTCATATATATTTATTATTGAGAAGAAAATTGCGGAAAACAAGAAGATAGTGCCAACCAAATTTTTACGCACAAAGAAGAGTAAAAATTATAATTTACTTCGCTTTTTTTTATTTTGGAAATTTCCCGCCCAAATGATGCTAATAGGGACATCATTTTTTTCTTGCATTCTTAAACACTGATTAATTTAAAACATTTTTCTTCTGTCAACTCCATAATATTACCTAAAACACAACAAACCCACAAAAGGGAGGACAAAAATAAATAATTTAATTCTCCCGCATAAGTTTGTTCGCCGTTTTGTTTAGATTCGTCCAAACCTGCAAACGCATTCGCGCGCATTTTCTTTGATGTCGGAGAAAAAACCGACAAGTTGCGGGAACGCCGCAAACCGTTCGTGGAACAATCAGGACTTGCGAATCTGTTCTAAAATTCGTACGTAGCACCGTCCAAATTAATGTTCCGATTGCCGTTCGGTTCGTTGTTCTGTTTGTTCCTCGGTTTGTTGTTCAGGTGTGTACGAAGCTTTACAATAAGCATATTAATATGAACTATATCTTATGAAAGGAGAGTTATGTAACTATAATTAACGACTTAACGTTACGTTAGTAGATTCCATTTACTATTTACACATATTTTCTTGGAACATTCGATAATTAACTATCGGGATATGATGACCCTATACTTCGCAGGTTGTGCGCAACTGGATACAAGCAAATAACTTGGAGCTGTTACCCTGGCCAGCAAAAGCCCAGATTTTAACATTATCGAAAATGTTTGGGCTCGAATACTTGCTGTTATCCGAAGACAACAAGGGCCAAATTTTATACCAGTAAACCGTAATGCACTAATTGCAGCCATTGATACCGCATGGGAAACGATTAATATTAATTATATTGATACCTTGATAGCGTCAATGAGCAGACGCCTCCAGAATGTATCAATAATAATGGAGGTCACACCCATTATTGATTTCTTATATTTATTTATATAGTAATACCTTTATTTAAAAAAAAAGTTTTCATTTAATTTTAAACTATAACTTGGTATCTTAATTATAATTATGTAATAAATTCTTGTCAAAAACTAAATATATACGTTGACAATAAGAATTGCCTTAGTTTTTATTTTCACTTTTTATATTAACTACAGAAAAAAATGAAACGTCATAAAATATACATTTTGTAAGGACTAAATATTATGAATAGAGAGTTTAATGATTTTTTTAATAACTTACAATAATTAGTAGGTTAGATTTATTTAAAAATAAGTAATAATCAGTCAACCCAAATAACCATGTTTAGTTTTTGATTTAATTTAAAAGTTATTGCTTGTAGACGTTTTTAAATCAAAATTATTTCTAATTTTATTTTGTAAACATTTCCTAAACAAAATTTTGATTCGATAATTAATCGAGCTATGGTGTTTAATTAGCGATACCTTCAAATATATTCTTTAAAGAAAAAAATTAAGTAAGCAACGTAAATTACCTATTTTCTAAAACGTGCTTAGTGTAATGATTCATTCTACAGTCCTTCTATAAGATAACCCCTGCTGAGACTACCTGCTGTTAGAATTGTAAATGATACCCTTAAGCCCGCTTCACAATGTGCAAACTTTTGTTTACAGAAATTGTGGTGTCCAAGTTTTAAATTTCATGAGTGTATTTTTAAAAAAAGGTAAAGGGGTGGGGGGGAGTAGGGAGTTGAGGTTAATTACTTTGGGAGATTTTTTTTTTATATAAAACAAAAAAAAAAAAAAAAAAGGAAACAAAAAAAGAAGATTTTTTTTTAAGGAGGAGGGGACAGTGAGAAGGGCAGTTTTTGGGTCAGGTCCCGAAAATATCGATGCAGTTTATGACATGATTTTATCAGACCGTCGAATTGGGCTAAAACGGATATCTGAAGCACTGAATATTTCATACAAACGCGTTCATCATATGGTTCACGTCAATTTGGACATGAGAAAAATTGCTGCAAAATGGATCCCTAAATGTTTGAATGTTGACCAAAAGCGTGCAAGGGTAGAAGCATCGCGTTCGATCTGTGCTCGATTTGAAAACGATGTAGACTTCTTAAACCGAGTATTTACTATGGATGAGACTTGGGTACATTTCTACGATCCAGAAACAAAGCAACAATCGATGGAATGGCGACACTCTGGTTCTCCAAGACCCATAAAGTTTCGTGTCCAAAAATCTGCTGGAAAAGTTTTTTCTTCAGTTTTTGGGATTGCCATGAAGTAATCATGATTAATTTTTTAGATAAGGGTAGAACAATAACTGGAGATTACTATTACTGACCACTCTACGGGAAAATATTAAAGAGAAAAAGACGCGGAAAGCTATCCAAAGGTGTTTTGTTTTTTGCAGGACAACGCCCTTGCACACAAATCTCATGTTGCCATGCAAAAAATTCGTGATTTAGGGTTTGAATTACTAGAACACCCCCTTATTCACCCGATTTGGCTCCGTCCGACTATCACCTCTTTCCTCAACTGAAAAAAGTTTAAAAGGTCGTACATTTTCTTCCAACAAGGAGGTAATAGAAGCTGTGGAGGTCTGGTTTGCAGAGCAAGAAGAAACATTTTTTTGAAGGTCTAGAGACGTTGCAGGTTCGCTGTAATAAATGTATCCAATTAAGAGGAGAATATGTTGAGTAATAAAATATTTTGACATTGAAATTTTGTTTGGTTCTATAGTAGGCTAAGAATTTTTCAATATATCCTTGTATAAGCGTGAGCTCATTCGTTAAAGAGGCAGTTAGGTCAAGATACCTGTTCCGCTTTGTCCTGCGGCTAATACGGAATAAGTTTGCTTCTCTAATTTAACCGCCAAAGATACTACGCTTTGTCTATTCTTTTCCGACCCTCAGGTTGTAGAGATACCACTTTATGATACCTTGACTTTCCATTCCTCTCCACCGTGTGTTGTACTTGGGGTGACGCATTTTCGCGCTTTTAAGTACACCACTCAAACAGTTGTCCAAGTTGGCATAGCGCATTTTTGTGTGCCATTCTTCTTTATTTTTCCACCCTCCGTGTGGTGTGTTTAGGGTGACGCATTTTCGGGCATTGAATACACCACTCAAGCGGTTGCTCGGGTCGATATAGCGCATTTTTGTATGTCGACTCGATCACTTCCACTACTACTATCGCATCCCTTAACAGACCGCCGTTCAGGTCCGTAAAGTTGGCACGCCTACGAATCCACTAATCAAATTTTTATAGTCAATCGTTAGTGCTTTTTTAGTGTTTCATCAAAGAAATTGCCTCTACCAAGCGCTTTAAAAAAAAAATTAAATTTTAAAGGGCGTGCCAACTTCACGCTTGATGAGAAGCACTAACAAAAATTTTATAGTCAGTTGTTAGTGCTTTGTCAGTGCTTCTTAGTGCTTCATAAAAGAAATTACCTCCCCCAAGCGCTTTAAAAAAATCAATTTTTAAAAGGCGTGCCAACTTCACGTTTAATGAGAAGCACTAACAAAAATTTTATAGTTAATTGTTGGTGCTTTGTTAGCGTTTTTTAGTGTTTCATAAAAGGAATTGTCTCCCCCAAAGAGTTTTAAAAAAATCTAATTTTAAAAGGACGTTACCCAAACTTCACTCCTTAATGAGAAGCACTAAAAAAATGTTGTAGTCAATCGTTAGTGCTTCTTTAGTGCTTTTTAGTGCTTCTCGTGCTTAGTCTCCCCTAAACGTTTGCAGAAAAAATCAAATTTTAAAGGGCTGGCCTAATGAAAAATTTATACTCAATGGTTAGAGCTTTGTTAGTGCTTCTAAGTGGTTCATACAACAGTCAACTCTCCAATAGAATTCAAATTTCAATGGGCAGGCAAACCTTAAGCTTTATTAGAGCACTAACAAAAATTTTGTAATTGCCGTTAGTGCTTCTTAGTGAATTTATCCTCTCCCGGCGTTTTGAAGAAAATTTTAATTAATTACGTATCAGGCACTATATTGGCAGAATGCCTACTAATTCTAATGGTTCGATTCAATTTATTTAATATTACAATTACAAATTAGTAATTTGGAAATTATATTTTATAACCTTGACAATGCCGCAGTGTAATTGTCAATTTGACATTAGCAAAAGTTACCTGCAACTTTTATAGTGACAATTGCAATAGTGATTTTTTCAATTAGAATTTTTTAATCAATGTACTCAATGTATCCCAAATTAATTACATGTTCTAGTTTTCTTATTCATTAAATTGTCCAGCCGAATTACACTAGAGGTTTATATTTTAGTGAGTAAATTGGTGTTGTTTAATTCTAATCTCTTTTTTTTAGCAATTTTATTCGAAAAACTGTCAATTATTAAAAACGCGACACCGATAGTTAATTTTCTATCGATACCGTAAAATTCCTAGATAACAGGTTTTTTCCGAAATCGTCACTAAAAGTAGCTGTTTTCATTTTTACGACAAAAGTTTGCGTCGCGCATGCGCGATTCTAAAATTTATATTTATTTTACACATCTCTACCGGCAAAAATGTGAACTTAAAAATCGTCCTATAATAAATCACGGTAGTGCCGATTTTATTTACTTTACTGCCAATTTTTGTAACTTTTTCGGAAAAACTTATTTCTGCTGAAGCACAGGAAATCTTGGATCTAGAATATATCGTTTTCTTCGTGTTTGTCGTTACAGTTTTTATTTGTAACTCATTTATAAAAATATTGTAATTAGAATTTAGGTTACCTACAAAAAAATTTTTAATATTTTGTAAGTTTTAGAAACGTTGCTGTGGACACGTATGTTGTTTAATTTCTTGTTGGTTTATTTTGGGGCAAAATAATGTGATACAAGCAATGATTGAAGTAACCACAGTTCAGTGTTTTAAGTAGATACTTCATCATCCAAAGTTCGGAAATAACAATTGTACGATTTGTATGATACAAATAAAACGGAATAGTCTGAGGACTGTTAGACAACTTTGAGTCGATATTTGAGACAGCATAAAAATGTGTACAACAATTCCATAGCAATATTTAAATACAAAATTTGGTTAAATAGTTAGCGGGTAAATCCAGAAATTTTAAAATTAAACATTTTTTGCAATAAATGTTATTGAGGTATTCTGAAATTTGGATATTGTATTTAATGAAATAAAAAATTAAAAAATTAGATAACTTTGTTAGACGGCTTCAAAATATAATTTCGTAAATTATGGATATACGTATTTGAGATAAACTAAAATATTTAAACGTCAATAGTAGTTCTTTAAAAATCTTTGGGGATGACTTGTTTCATGAGCTACTAACAAAGCACTAACAATTGATTATAAAGTTTTCATTATTGTTTCTAATCAAACGTTAATTTGGTACGCTTATTAAATAAAATTTGATTTTTTTTAACACTTGGGGGAGATGATTTTTTATGAAGCACTAAGAAGCACTAAAAAAGTACTAACGTTTGTCTATAAAGTTTTTGTTAGTGATTTTAATAAAGCGTGAAGTTCGCAAGCCCTTTCAAATTAGATTTTTTTTGCAAACGCTTAGGGGAGATAATTTCTTTTATAAAGCACTAAGAAGCACTAACGATCAACTATAAAATTTTTGTTAGTGCTTCTAATCAAACGTGAAGTTGGCACGCCTTTTAAGATTTGATTTTTTTTAAAGCGCTTGGAGAAGACAATTTTGTTTGTGAAGCACTAACAAGCACTAACACCAGACTATAAAATTTTCATTAGTGCTTTTATAGGCGTGCCAACTTCACGGAGCTCCGCCGATCTGTTTATATACCGTCACCCTTATTCCTAAATTAACCGCCGCTTTGCTTACATTACCGAAACCCTCACCCCTATAACTGTCAAATCCGCTGACTGCTTTTGGGTTGCATGGTTTCTGCTTTACTATGTTGTTTTTCTTGTGAAACTAATAGCAACTTGTTTCGTGCTAAATAAAAAAGTTTTTGTGTATTCTTTTTATTTCTCCAAACTGCTTCTCGTTAGACGATGAGAACACTGGAATTTTTAACCTCCACTGTATCTGCCCGACGAGCAAACGGAGAGTAAACTTGTCATCAAATCTGGCGCCCAAGATCCGTCCGTTTTTATTTTTTACCAAAACTAACTGAATTGGGAAGCAAGCGTCACAAATTCAACTTTCTTATAAAAAGTATGTTTCAAATGTTGAAAATTCTATATCTTGCAACAGTAAAGAATTTTGGAACTACATTAGATCAAAAAATAATTTTTCTCGAATACCAGGCAGGATGAAATATAACGATAACATTATATCATCTCCCGTTGAAATTGTGGAGGTGTTTCGATCATACATTTCAAGCACTTTTACTAAAGTTTCAAAACTAGTTTTGGTTACCTTTATATTAGAAAACAAGGTTTCTGTCGCAATTAAAAATTTTGTTAACAAAACTACTGCAGGGATTGACCAGATTCCATCTTTCACATTAAAAGACTGCAACTATATTTTTGTAAACCCTTGGCGTTTTTTATTTAATTTGTTTCTAAAAACTAGTATTTTCCTGATGTTTAGAAGGTCGCTAGAGTTATTTCTATTTTCAAAAGTAGTGATAAAACTGAAGTCAGAAATTATAGACCTATTAGTATTCTCCAAACATTGCTAAGGCTAATTTATAGTCAGATCAATAATGTGATAAAATCAAACATATCACCAGCGCAACACGGTTTTATGCAATTTGTCTGTGAATTAGTGAATTAAAGAAACCAGCTCCATGTGATCTATACTAATTTCTCAAAAGCGTTTGATACGATAGTTCATAATATTATTATAAAAAAATTAGGTAGTTTTGGTTTTGATAGTTTTTTACAAGTGGTCGAACTCAATATGTTAAAAATAATGATTTTCAATCCAAATCTTTCGTTGCTTCATCTATCGTAGCTCAAGGATCGCATTTAGGCCCACTGTTGTTTTTGATCTTTATTAATGATTTGGCAAACTCAATGTCTTGTTCTAAGCTGTTTTTTACTGACGATCTAAAAATTTTCCCTACGATTAGTACGCTAAAGGATTGTCATCTTCTATAGCAACATATGGATATAATTTTATATTGGTAACAAAAGTACTTAAAAGTGGTTCAATACTTTAGTTCGTATATGGCAAACCAATGCATTTTATCTACTGTAAAAACGAGTTTATTATGCAAGTTAGGGACTTCAAATTTGATATGGCAACCTGTAACATAATTATGAAAAACTTGTCGATTTCAAATGTTCAAAAAAATGATTACGAATCAAGTTATGATTGTTTTAATATAAAGGAATCTATTTATTACTTAATATTTGACTATTTTATGTAATCCCAAAAATTAAAAACGACAGGTTCTAGATAATTGTATGGAGCATATAAAACTTTGTTCAGACCCTAATATAATTATTGATGAATTGAGTTTTGACTGTAGTAATTTAAACTCAGCAGGTCCCACCCACCACTATTGTTTAAGTTTTAAGTCGTTCTAATCCTTTTGGTAGCAAACCAATAAAAATAAAGAAACGAAACAAAAGAATATTCTTATGCCTTCCACTCTTAGATACATAATAAAGCGTTTAATTTCTATTTCAAGTTATGTATATTATAATTTATACAATTTATGGTAAAAAACAGAATCTACGATTCCAAAGAAATCAAAATACATTATTTAAAGTAAAAATACTTGTTAATTGTTATATTACTCATGTTCCTCTAATGATTTCTTTTGACAATATTAATACAGGTAAATGCATTTATTCCGACAGTAATGGATATGAATGCATACATTTTGTTTATTAACAAAACAAAGAACATTCTATATTACACTGTATTAATTTTCTAATGGCAGATATACCGTGAAGCTTATGAGGCTTTAGTCTCAGGCATAGAACACAAAAAGCCAACAAATTATTTTTTCCCAAAAGATAGATAGTTCATTGCATTACTAATTTTTGCGTATGTACATTTTCAACCTTTTTTGCCAAAACCACAACATAGTATAAAAACATGCCAAATTTTTGAGGGGGAGAGCTTCGGGGCCATAAAGTTGTTAATCCTCTGATTTTTGGTTTACAAACAAGAAATTGACTTGGCTAACCTACTTGAAAGATAACTTTAACCTACACATACCAAAACACGAATACAAAAATTAGACATAATAATGCAATTTATATTATGATTTATAATCTAATATTATTTGCAAAGAAAACTAAATTCATACCTTAAAACTAAATAAGCAGTTCTGTATGTTCGAGTTATTTTCTTGTTTTTTGAAAAATTGTGGCTCGAGTTGCAAGCAAATTGTAAAATCGCTCAACGCTCTACAAAGCTTCAGTTAAATATTTTTGCAATTCTACAACTTGACTCAGCTGAGTCCCGCTGCCAGGTCACCGCGACCAGAGTGCCGCGCTCAGGTCGCAGCGGCAAAATTGTCGCCGCCAAGTCACCGCTGCCGAGTCGCCGCAAAGTCCCACTCGCGTGGGTCTATCTCGCTGTCGACCAATCCTAAATACTCGTATAGGTATTCTTTGACGTTTATTTTTTAGTTCCTTTGTGTTTACACCACAAATAATTAGTGAGCTGTGTACAGAGTTATTCACGCAACTGATTCATTAGAATGATAGACAGATGTAGTACAAATGTTTTTTTGAAAATTTGGTTACTTAGGTAGTCCAGTACGGACTTTCAATGAAAATATTTTTAAGACAATAGCACTTTCGGTTATACCGAAAGTAGTCACTAACTTTGTTATTTTAAATAGAACACCTTGTATTTTATTGCATTTTTAAATTCTACGGTGAATTTTTATGTGACTTTATATAACATTTGTTATATTTAAGATAAATCGTTTTCGAGATATTTAGACTTTTTGAAAAATAGAACTTAACGTAGCTGTTTTTTAAAATTCATATTTCAGAAACGGTGTCTATGAATTATCAACAAACAAGCCAAGATTTTTAACATTTTACATATAAAACCGTAATAACTCAAAAACTATTAAGTATAACCTAAACAACCTTTATATGTACTAACGCAGAATTTTTCCGAAAATTCAAATATGGAAAAATATACATAGCGTTCCATTTAAAAAATAGGTTTTTACACGTTTGAATTTCCTCGGGTTTGTGAGCTAATTCTGAGGTGTATATTTCGACTTTAGTTGACCCAAGAATAGAGGTTCCAACTTTTATCGTTTCTGAAATATGAATTTTAGAAAACAGCTATGTTAAGTTTTATTTTTCAAAAAAATCGAAATATCTCAAAAACCATTTTTGCCCCTACATGAGGCAACTCTTTTTTTTAAATGTTTTGCTTTCTAGTGTTTATTACTTCATTAAGTTGGGTGTTACTTGGAGAATCAGTTCTTTTCGTAGATTCATTTTTAGCAAGATAACTTTGAGCATAGGTATTACTCGTCGAGAAAATGTTTCATTTGGCATTTGAGTTTCAGTTATTACATCTGAGATTCACAAAGTAGGGCTTCTGCATCCTCTTCAGTTACTAAACGTTCCAAGATTTGTTTGGGAATATTACTAGAAGTAAATCCCACGTGCGGATCATGCCCAAAAAGAGCTTTATAGGGTGATCGACCAATAATTCGATGGTATGAAGTATTTTTTTGCCATTGTACAAAACATAACCCATTCGCCCAATTTGTGCAGTTATTATCCGCAATCCAGGTTCTAATCATGTTTTCGATGTTTTGATTACTGCGTTCTATGCTCCCTTGGCTTTGAGGGTGACGGAGACGTCCATGAACAATGACACATTCGGGCCACAATGTTTTCATTTCTACAATTATATTATTCACGAATTCGCGACCATTATCGCTCTGTAAAATCCGTGGTGCACCAAAAGTCAAAAATATTTGTAAAAGGTGATGGGCTACTTCAGAAGCCCGCTTTGTCTGCAGAGATTTCAAAGACACAAACTTTGTACAGTGATCCTGATAGTTTAAAATCCATTTGTATTTACCATCATACTCTTTTTTTTGTTACACAATTTGCAAACACCTAAATATGCTTCATTGCATAGCCTAGGAACTACATATTTCTTTTTTATAGCATTTCTCATCTTTACGTTTCTACATGAAATGTAGATTTTGTGACACCTATCGTAAAGGTCTTCATATGCTATCAAGTATATAATTTCAGAGTCCTCATTTTTGTTTCGTTTCTTAATCAAAAATTTTTCATCTCCTACAGATAATACATTATAGGTGCTGAGCAGATAATACTTTCTTCTAGATTTTTTTGTGTTCTAAAATAAATTAAATAGGTAGGTACGTATTAAACACGTACACGACAATGATTTTAGTATTACTTACGATTTGTCTTTAGCATGTAGAATTTCGTTGATAATTTCATTTGCTAACGCCCTAGTAAATGGTTTTTTGGCAGGTTGTTTTTCGTAATATGTGTGAATTTTAGCGTAAAATTCATCTTTAGTTGCGTATTCCATTATTTCAAAACAATATCACATTAACACGAACAGAATAGCACTAAAGGTATAGTGGTAGTTATTATTCAAAATATGGTAGGTACGTAATGGTTCATTTTTGTTCGGTAAAGTTTAAATGTCAGTCGAATGCAGTATATGGACGACTAGTATGTACAATACACGAACTGGACATCGATGTTGAGCGTCCAGATGCTATAAACCCGAACCGTTTCATCATCTGAAAAAGGTTTCCGTTTCACGAAATAGACAATATTTTTATCCATATGCTGTAAAATAAATGTATTACACCATCTGGAACCAGTTCAGGTGCTAGATATCCATTTCATGAAATGTTCAATTGCAGTATATGAATTCGACATACACATTTTTTTTTCTGACATTCAGTTAATCTATTTAATTGTCAAACAATGTTTTAAAGATTTGAAATTATTTTACGGCATTTACGAAAAATAATACTTGCTAAATTGATAACGAACAATGCAAGTACATTAAAATTTTATTTTAAAAAAGAATTGTTTGTGTTTTTTAATGATTCATAAACAAGGAGTACCAAAAGTCGTTTTTGGCATAACTTGAAGGACATACAAAAACTTATTATCAAATAACGCCAAGTAACAAGTTTAGTAACGTACACGTTATTTAGTTTTTGTAAGTTTACGGCAAATGCTATTGTTTTATGTCTATGTTCATACAGCAAACATTTGTTGCAAATCGGTCCGCGACAAGTCGAACCAAAGCGAATTACTGCTGCGGCTACTTGGCTGCGGTGAGATGTCCTTTTTTGCTGCTTTGTAAGAGTGTAATTCATAACTTAACAGACCAAGCTGCATTATAACTTACTAATTTAAAAGACATCTAAAGTCAAGCAATATTTTGTATTCTCTGTCCTGATTATCTCTTTTTCCATTGTTTTGTTTGCTATTACTTTAACCTACTATTTTTTCATCATTGTTGTGACTGGTAATTGGATCGGTCAATGTCGTTATGCAATGTCTGTGCTGTTATATTTTATGTTTTTATTTACCCTCTATAATGATTACAGACTTAATCAATATTATACATATAAATACTAAGGTGGGTAAGATTTGGCATGTTTAGGCTTTAGTGGTTTTTCGAAACCTTAAAGCAAATGTTTTGCCAAGACAAACCAATCTACAGTTGCACAGGGTTTCGTCACCGCTCTATACAGTTTTATACTGACTTTCTAGGGCACCCTACGTAACACTTACATCACAATATAATAATGAAAATGTACCTTACGAATAAATAAAGGGGCGTAGAAAACTTTTGCTTTAAATCATATTTAACCCAAGATAAAAATTACTTTTTTCTGTTAAATTTTTAATTTGTAAAATAAAGGTTTCTAAACAAAGTTAATCAAAAGTTTATAACAAGTATATAACAAAACTAAGTTATATGTTTAAACTCTCTTATCTACTTCTAAGGTACTATTGTTAATTTAAAATCTAGATTGTGTTAAAATTTAGAAACTTGATAAACACTAATGGTATTAAAAATAATTTCCGATACGTAAGCATTTTTCAAAAGTATTTCTGTAAAGGTTTACCGAAATTCTTTTTTATTTCAGTTTTTCTCTTTTTCACAATCCCAAAGTTACTGTGAACGCAACTGTTAAGTAAATGCTTTTAGCTTTATACTAATAATTTATCAGCTTAATTTAACTATCTAAAAGTTTCAAACTAACGCTTCAATCAGAAATGATCTTCCTTACGTGCTTAAGTGTATTTACGTACATAAATTTGTAGCTGTTCATATAAATTTTGTGTCTATCTGCAATAGCAAGTAAATAGATTACCTATATTAATTAATAAAACAATAAATTATTAACTTTTATTACAATTAATTACAATTAACCATTTGATGATATTATGTATCATTGCATAGATTACTAAAAAAATTTGGCTATTTATTATTCTTTTGTTTATTTTTTAGGTATTATAATAGTATATTATACACCAAGGTTGTAAAGTCTGTCATTATTGCCTTAGCACCAGTTTATTTCGCGAGGGACGGTAGCCCCGAGCGAAATAAGGTGCGTAGGCAATAATGGACTTACAACCATGGTGTATATACTATTTTTTCTACTACTAGCCAAATTTAAGCGAAAAATAAAAATAAACATTTTTCTTGTAAAATCAAGTAGCACAGGAATGCAAATAAATCAAAAGCATTAAAAGCTACATACGTTGATAAACCAACTGCAACTGATTCACTAAACACTTGTGTGACATATTTCACCTTCATTTTCTGAAAATTATTCGAGTGATATGTAAATTAGTTGATTTAGGAGCCAATCGCAGCGGTTTAGATTTGTCTGACATGTAGAAATTTTTAATGTCTTTCTAAGATGCTTTTTGTTATTAAAGATTATATCGTATTTAATCAAGATTATTTTGCACCGACTTCAATAAATAGAAGACATCGTAGAAATAATAGATTTTTTATCGTTTACGAGAGGTTTGGTTTTTCAGGTGATACATATGTATTTCTTTAATTAGGCTTAGAAAATTTTACTACTGCCCTAATATTCGCACCGCATTGTAATTGTAGCTTTTCTATGCAGTCTAATACTATCGACTTCAATTTGTCACCTTTACATATCGTATTTGTAAAGATGTAGCACAAGGGTTGTTTAACTTTTATATATAACTCTAACCATGATCACGTAGCAGTTTGAGCTGGCAAAAATTTAAAACCTACTTTAAAATTAACATTTTGGGGCTCGTAAAATATAATTTTAGTGGTTTATTTTTAAGTCCACTTCGGCTGTCACAATTTGTGCTCTGCTTTCGGAAGTAATCGTTGGGAGATGTTAACTCAATTGAAGTGCTTTCTTTCACGTTGCAATTTAAGAATGTTCCTCCGTAATTTTCTTTACCTAAGAGTATTTGAGCTGCAAGCTTGAGTAGTTTTGGTATAGCTAGAGATGTTAACGGGCATTTATTGCTTCGCCAATATACCTTGCATCATTTGAATATTGGGTTTCAGAAATTGACACTTGTAATTCATTTAGGAATGGCAAGTGTTTACCACATACTCGTTAAGTTTTTAGAGTCGAGATTTTTATGCAACAGATCGGACCTTCCAGATTCTGTTAACCATTCAAAATACCTACAACAAAATGTTTGTAATTTACTTAAAATTCTTGATGTAACTTAACTCGCCTGGTTAAATCTCCTTTGGGAAACCTGAAAAACTGATTCTACCATCATATTTAATAAATAAATAAATTCAGGTTATGTATTTGCGGTTATGGGATGGGGGCGCGAATTTTAAACTAATGGCATTTTTTATTCAAATAATTTTATCGTGTTAGGTAATTTTAAGCAGCAAATAAGTTAAAGATAATCACCTGGATATACAAAATTATGTTTCACTCGTTTTTGTTAAACAACTATTCTTAGATTCTCAAAAATTTGAAATTGCCATTATTAACCTACGTCAACAATAGAAAAATTATTAACCACTAATAGAGAAATTCAACTTCTTAATTGGCTAGGAGACGCAATAATTGTCCACTTCACAGCTAGTAGTAGAAAAACAAAATTAGTTGAACCAGTAAATAAATTCATTATAACGAATTTTGTTAGTTACAAGAAGAAAAACTATTTACTAATAATAAGGTGTTGTATATCTAGTATCGCTTCGTGCTATTGTAACACGTATCTTTAGTGTGAGCAAATTACACTTTTTAGAAGAAAAATGTATGAGGTTTTGAAATTTTGGTTGTGACTATCTAGTAGAAACCCAAATACAGATTCAAAGAGTTTTCACCTTCGCGGGGGGAGCTTCATCCCCTTATGTTCAAAAAATCACCTCTAAACGTAGTTTTGCAATGGTCTTTTGCGTTTTGCGCGTAAACTGAAACCCTGACGATAAAAAGTTATAAGAATTTTAAGATTTAACATAAAATTCTCCATAAAAATGGTCATATAATTTTTTTACGCATCTCTCACCCAACACTCATAAATGACTTTGGAAAATAAACATAGTTTTCAGCGCGTAAACAAAAATAAGCATTGCGCCGTGTTTTGCATCGATTATCTCGAAAAATATTAGCGTGAGCAAAAAAACATATAGATATCTGACTATAATTCATTCTCCACTTTGCGCAAAAGAGCTAAACATCTAACAATTATTAACCACAAGGAATATATATCTAGAATTGAAACTAGCATAAAAACAAATTTGAAAGCATTTTGAAACTACTCTAAAACTCTAAAAAATATCAATCAATACCTAGCGTTATTAGATTTAATAATATAACAGCCACATCGGGTCAAGACATTTGTAATCTTTTTGTGGATCACTTTGGATCAGTTTATGTCAGTAATCAAAATGTCGAAACAGATCAAATTATAAATAGTATGAACACTAACACAAACACCAATATAAGCTTACTAAATGTAACAAAAGCTGAAATTTCTATCTAAAGGATGTGGACCTGATGGAATTTCGCCAGGTATTATTCTCACATGTGCATTTTATCTAGTAGATCCTCTCTATATTATTTATAATCAATCGCTAATAACTGGCACGTTTCCTTTTACGTGGAAAGAATCCAATATTGTTCCGATTTTTAAAACAGGCCATCAAAATGAAGCATCAAATTACAGACCAATTTGTATCATGTCCACTTTTAGTAAAATTCTTGATGCGATTGTGACTGATAAATTAAAAGTTGATTTACAGAAGTACATAATACCCGAACAAAACGGTTTTGCCGATAAACAGTCAGTGTTGACCAATCTTATTTTTTTTTACTGAACATTTAAGCTCTAATCTGGACAACCGTATCCAAGTGGATGTCATTTATACTGATTTCAGCAAGGCGTTTGATCGTATTAATCACAGCATATTTTTGTTAAAATTGTTTAGTATTGGTATTCATGATTCTCTTTTAAGGTGGATTGAATCTTATATAAAAACAAATCTCAGATAGTCGTCTGTAACGGTTATAAATCTAGATCTATAAAAGTAATGTCAGGTGTACCTCAAGGGTCTCGTTTAGGACCCTTACTATTTAATATATACATCAACGATATTTATAGTAACTCCAAAAATAGTCATTTTCTATTATTTGCAGACGACTTGAAAATTTTCAGACCAATATGTAGTACTCAGGATTGTTCTCTCTTGCAAAATGATTTTATAAATTTGAGCAATTGGTGCGTAATTAATCACATGAATTTAAACTAAATAAATGTTATCTTGTCAGCTTTACTAGAAATTTAAATATAATTTATTTTAATTATTACATAAATGATACATTGATAGAGCGTAAAACAACAATAAGAGATCTTGGCACTCTATATTATTTTAAATTATTACATAATGATCATGTGGATTATATAATGGCAAAAGCATATAAACTTTTTGATTTTACATTGAGAACTGCTTCTGCCTTTACTAAACAAGAATCATATATATATATTACTGTTTAACTCATTGGTAAGATCGCAACTAGAAGTCTTAACATGCATATGGAACCCTCATTATAAGAAAAATCTAAAATTAATCAAATCTATTCAAAAAAAGTTTATCTATATATTGTGTAGAAGGTTTAATATTGAATATGTTAATTATCCAAAAAGCTTAAATTATTTCAAAATGTTAACTTTAGAGAACAGAAGAATTATTAATGATATGATATAGCTGCACAAAATTCTACACTATAAAATTGACAGTCAACTTTTTATAAATGTATTAAACTTTTATGTACCAGCTAAAGCAACCAGACTGCAACAATTGTTTTATGTAAATAGTGTTAATACAAAAATTCACCGATAAACAGATTGATGTGCACTTATAATAGATTATTTTATCATTTGGATATTTTCAACATAAAATAAAGATCTTTTCGAAATCTCTTAATCGATGAATTAAGTACTTAAACCTATTGTTACTACTGTATATGATCTCCTTTAGATTGTAACTTTTCTATTTCTTTTAAATCATATTATGTACATGAGGAAACCTGTCATTGGTCATTAGACTGTTGGTTTCCATTAATATAAATAAATAAATAAATAAATAAATAAATAAATAAAGCACGTGAAAATATAATGATGCATTTTTCTCACTTATAATATAATATACCATTATTTGCTTATGAGTTTAGTGGCAGCGACACCACTTCTGCCTTTTTCGGCAAAAGAAAATCACAGACCGTAAACTTAATAAATATACAAAAGGATTTACAAAAAGTGGTCGCCGTATTCAATAATTCTTCATTAGCAAAAAAAGGCATTGCAAGAAGTGGGGAAAATTTTACGCTTGCTCTACAGTATGTCCCCGGATTGAGTTTTAAATAGGTATGATTGACCAAAAATTTTTGAATTAGAATTTCATATTTTGGAATTCCGCCCTGCTTGGTCTGAAACTGATTTTTAGTTTACTTTCGATTTTTTCAAGTCAAGTAAGCCTTGACAGTCGAGTAAACACTATTTTAGTTCTAGGTAAACTACCCTTTTGGTTCACAGTACGCGAAACTGTTACTAAAAAAAGTTGTTCAGAATTAACAGTTATGGCGTTATACAAATTTTCAGAATGATTGGCCTACTTTGATAAATTCCAGTGTTGGTGAGTATTGCAATTTAAACAACAATAATAGCATGAGGTGGCTTAATATTTACAAAAACAAAAAACATCGATTACATGTTAAGTGTTTATTGTAGTATGACATGTGTCGTTATCTTTAATAAAGTGACAATATTTTTACAATAAAATGCTAACGTTAGAACAGAAAATATATTTAGTACAGTGTTATGGACGTGGAAAAAGCTACCGTTACGTGATTGAAAGATTTAATGAAAAATTTCCAGATATTTATGTATCACATATGGGTGTGCAGAAGCTTATTAAGAAATTGTTGTGAATTGGTTAAACCATAAATTTGGTCACCGTTGGATGGGTAGGAATGGTCCAGTTTTATGGCCCCAAAGGAGCCCAGATTTGACTAGTGCCGATTTTTATTTGTGGGGACGTTTAAAGAAAGTAGTGTATGCAGAAAATTTACTTAATGATGCCGAAGCATTAAAAAATCGTGATGCTATATCGGCTTTACCAATTTAGGAAATCAGGAATAGCTTTAAGGAACTGCGACGTAGGATTAGAGGGTTGCATAACGCCATAACTGTTAATTCTGAGCAACTTTTCTTAGTAACACTTTGACGTACTGTGAACAAAAAGGGTAGTTTACCTAGAACTAAAATAGTGTTTGCTCGACTGTTAAGGCCCACTTAACTTGAAAAAATCGAAAGTAAACTAAAAATAAGTTTCAGACCAAGCAGGGTGGAATCCCAAAATAAGAAATTCCAATTCGAAAATTTTTGGTCAATCATACCTATTGTAAACTCAATCCGGGGACATACTGTATATAAGGCACCCCGAAAAAAAACATCTTTAAATCATTATCGATTTATTTTATTTAATAAGCTGGTTGGTTAGTCGAATAACGCAGTCATTTTGTCCCGACTACAAAACCTACATCTGCTGCAGTAACACAACATTCATATCGAGTTTTTTATCAATTTCATTTGTGGAAAGGAAAAAATTGATTAACTACTTCATTAGTAGAATAGGCCTCCAAGGGAAACCACTTAAAAAACGCACTGAGAGCTCTAACTCAAAAGTGATGTGGAAACGTGCTCAAAGTGTAGAAAGCACAGGTATAAAAATCATCATATTATCATTAATACATTCTCAAAAATATTGTATCTTGTAGAGAAAGAACTGCTCTACAATTTTCTTTCGATACATTTTTTTTGCTCATCCTAATACTTTTAAATATAATCAACGCAAAAGGCGACGCAATACTCATTTTTGCGTTCGCGCTTAAAACTATGCTTATTTTTAAAGTTCATTTATGAGCGTTGAGTGGGAGATACGTAAAAAAAATGTAACATTTTTTGTGGAAATTTTAATGGAGAAATTAAAAAGTCCTATAACTTTTACTTGTCAGAGATACGGTTTACGTGCGAAACGCAAAAGATCGTCATGATGTCACGTTTGGGGGTCGATTTTTCGACAAAAGGTGATGAAGCTCTTTCCGGGAAAGTAAGAACTTTTCGGATCTGTATTGGGGTCCTACTAGGAATTTATAATCAAAATTTTAAAACGTTATAAATTTTTTCTTCTATTCGTCGTTATTTCGTCTAAATTGCCTACACTAATTAGTGGTGATTACTTTTTGGACGATAGCACGAGGCAACACTAGATATCGCAACACCTTATTAGTTGTATATGATGTGCCTCTCTCACTCCTGAAGAGACTCAAAACATTACAAAACAGCTGTCAAGTGAATCTCGGTGTTTGTTTGTTATTGTACATACATTCTCTTGCGAATTTACATCAGACGATTTGAATTTGATACTTTTGCCAACATCAATGTTTCAATTTCATTACAATATTTAGAGCAAACCAATTGAGGAATTGACTTGAAAGTTATGGAGATAGTTACTGCTGGTAAAGCATTTTTCATTCTAACATTTTCGTGTATCAGTTTGTTTCCGAAATTATATAAAACGTTGTTGATTGACTATTACTAGGTCATTTCAGTAATATTAAGATTAACCTTTATAAACAAATATGAAGTTTGACATACATTTCAGTGGATTTGTCAATGAACTTTCTGGGGAGTTCAATTTGTTCTTTAGTTCTAGCAAACATTGACTAAATCATTAACTTTAGTCCTGATTATTAATTATTTGTTTTCACAGGTTTATAAAAATTAAGAAAACCTAAGAATTTGTAGAAGCCTAAAAAGTCTTACTTAATTACAGTATTTTCACTTTTAATTTGATTTGATTTAAAAAAAATGTTTCTGCTTTATTTTATAAAGATGAATTTGTTTAATATTGTGCAGGTTTCAACCTACCAACGTTGTACTGTACAAATAAAGTGGAAATTAAATATTGCTTTAAATTTTTTGCATTAAATTTAAAATAAACAATGCTAATTTAAAACATTTTAATTAGTGTACTTTATGTTATTTATCCAATCCTTTAAATTAGCTTTCAAATTTTTACATTCCACTTTAGGGCAAAACACGTTATCTTAAATGTAATTAACATAAGCATAAAACACCAAGTATTGCTAATGATATGTTTTTAATTTAATATAAACATGTTTTGTTTTCATACGGTTGAAGTTAAAAATGTAATTATGCACAGAAAGCAGTTTTAATGAATTAAATTAAAATAAAATGTATTAAACACAATATGTACGCTTTTTAGTAAATTTTAATACTACCTAAAAAATAAAATATGTTTATATCTCTAAAGGGAAATAAGTCAATCAAAAATCCTCTAATTAAAAATCTTAGTATTAAATTACTTAATTTGCAAAAGAAAGAAAAGATGTTTTAAAAAGTTTAAAATTAAATTCTCGGACCCTTTATTAATTTAGTCGTTGAAACTTTTTCGTTGTGAGGAGTGATTATATTTAGACAATTTCTTGATAAGGATACAATGTATTCTCTTTTACATTTAATATTATTATTAGAAGCTAACTTTAAAGCAACAAAATGTAAAACAAAATAGCAAATTTATAAATAAATTGTAAACACTAAAACTGATACTATTTTCAGGCTTTACTTATATTACAACACGATGCTTAATAATAGATGTTCCAAATTTGGATATTATCTTAAACTAACTATTATTCAAAGTTATGTATGGTAAATGTTGCAGCATTTCACTAACAAGAATCAATTTTCAGGCGCATAAGGCGTTTACGAATTTTGAATAACCATTTAACATTAATAATGAACATGTAGATCAATGAACAATGTGTAATATGCTACTGTATGTAAAATAGGGCGTATTAATTTGAGGAATTCATATAGCTGAAAGAAACAATTTTGATTATCAAAATAAGCACTTGTAATACGCTATATTTTAAGAGCATATCGTATCAATTGTTTATTTTAACCGGCGAAGTAATTATTAAACTCGATTTTCAACAGAATTAAACAAGAATCTTATTTCTACAGGTCTTTGAAAGAATGTGGAGAATTATGCGGTGAAAACCAATTCAATAATTGTAACAATTTATTTTTCTTCACATTCTTTTAGATTAGACGACAAAATTTTTCTAGATTAGATTTGACTGGAAAATTATTTGTCATAAAACTTCTTCTCCAAGAATGATGCAAAAAAACAAACACAAAACATAAACTTTGCATCCAAAGAAAAGAACAATCACAATATTGACAAATATACTCATTACATATTACCAATTTATTTTAATTTTCGTGACCCACACGGTTTATAGGTAAGTCCATAGTTTGGGCTAGTTTTATAAATATATACGGGTGGTTCACAGAAACCGCCGCGATTGTTTATGGAAAAACTGTAGGTAGAAAAATTCTGAAAATGTACGAACATACCAAAGTCAATGCGGGTCATTCAACCTTAATATTTTTAAGATGGGAGAACTTCCGGTTTTATCAGAAGTATGTATCAACTTGCTTGTTTTAAATGGAACACTCTATATATTACCACATTTTTAAATTCTACGTCTAATTCTAGGAATATTTCATGTAAAATGTCACATACCTCGCCTCAATCGTTTCTGACTTATTTAATGTTTTATGTCAAATTTTCGCACGGAGACCAAAAACTAATTTGAACTATCACCTATTCAAAAACATTTTTTACTTGGTTTGTGTATTTTTTTATGCTAAGCTGGATTCGTTTGAACAGTGTTTATGCAAAATTGTCAAAATAAATTATAAAGAGTGTTTGAAAATTGGTATCAAAATAGTAGTTTTGAAAACCGTCAAAAGTCAATTTTTTCAAATAGAACATACCGATTTTTATATTTTTATCTCATTCGTGGTCCAAAATAAGGGTAAGTTTGTATAACGTTGATTATTCAAAAAATCGGTACATGTTGAGACACTGGCAAATACCTGTTAGATGCTTATTTACGCTAATTAATTATTAGTTAGCTGTGCTGGCGGTCGATAAACTATTGTTACTGTCATAACACCAAGTTTGATAATTTCAATCATGCCGCACACCCAAACTATATAAACCAAGATTATTTAAATGTGTTTATTATTTATGGGGAATGCCACAGAGTTTTGTCAAAAACATGTAAAACATTTGCTGCCCTATACCCAGAAAAACGAAAACCATCACGAAGTGCTGTCAGAAATGTTATAGAAAACTTTCAAAAATTTCGCTCCGTCAGAGCAAATAGGGACTGAAATAAACCAGTACTTATATCACCTCTGTTTTGGTAAGAAAATGTTTTTTTTTCGCGAAAATGATTCTAGTTTGTAAAAGCTTTTTTGAATTGGAATATACTATAAATTTAAAGTATTTCATTTATGTTGCAATGCATGTGTATTTCATGGTCATATTTGTCGGAATATTGTTTTTGGTCATTTGATATTTTTAATTCAGTTGATGTAAAGAATATCTTATTGTCACGTTCAAGCAATTGGGGTTTGAATAAACCGCTGATTTCAATAGTTTTCACACTCGATTTCTTCGAATTTAAGCATCGCATGTTGCATTTTGTTCTGCTATCTCAAAGGTTTCTTTGGTTGTTCTCTGGAAAAACAGCTCGGTGACTGCCGCCTTTATCAATTAAATAGACTAATAAATAACACACGGATGTTAGCCCAATAATTTTTGTCACGTTCTTTGTGTAGAAAATGATAAGAGGGAAAACTTCCTTACCTGATGATTGTTAATAGTTTTTAAGTTTTAGTTTTTAAGCTTACGGTGAGTGACATGTAGCTAATAGACATGTACCGAATAGCGCGGATTAATGTTGTGTTTAATTAAAATTAAAACAACTGCCTAAGTACCGTAAGTGCCAAAAAGTGTATGTTTACGTGTAACTATCGAGGCGCGAGTGCAATGATGAAATTAACTGTACCATAAATAAAAAGAACTTTCGTTTCTCTACCCTTAAGTATCGTTTGATTTACTTAATTTACTAAAATAATCGAAATATACGCGTAGCGGATGAATTGACGTCTTCTTTGAGTCAGCTAATTATTAAGAGAATAATGCAATACCATCAAGAAGCATTAGATCGATATTTTCGAATTAGCAAAATAGTTCCGAGTGGATTTTATTCTTCGAATAATGGATTGAAGAAACCCCAACTGTAAGTACTCTACTATTAATTCCGAAACTTCCGTGAATAAGTGACTTTCGTTGTGATTACAAGTGATAGATTTAAATTAGACAGCGTTTAGGGTATCTTTATTTTTTTTATATTTTGTTTTATTTTAAATTACGTGTTGGTAATAAAATCATGTTTGATGGTAAAACATGATTGAACCGAGTTCAGGGCAGGTTAAGTTCGAGTTGATGTAACAGTAAAAAATTGCGTGTTTGACTAATCCGCAGACTCGTTTTGTTTATTTACCCATAAATTTGTAATAGTTTTAGTAACGCGGTTAAAAATCTGTTTCCTCGCCCGGTACCGGGGTAGTTTGGCCGTCTGGCATTAGTTTGTTTTTGTTTGTTAAGCGTTGAAAAACGATGTGGAATTTTAGTTTAATAGAAAACCGGTCGTACTTATTTTATACTTTTATTGCTTCAAGTGTTTACGTTTCTCTCTTTTTTTTGGTGCGCATTTGATATAAATATTTCAAAGATTAGGGTGGTGCCTGCCAATCCCGACTGTCACTCGAATTAAGGACTTTTAGTCTTTGTAAAGGTGAGTGAGAGACT
The DNA here is from genome assembly GCA_030710515.1 of Abscondita cerata. Taxonomy (NCBI): domain Eukaryota; kingdom Metazoa; phylum Arthropoda; class Insecta; order Coleoptera; family Lampyridae; genus Abscondita; species Abscondita cerata. The sequence goes on along the minus strand of JALBCR010003743.1, from coordinate 72,121 downwards.
ATTCTAAATCCACCCCCTCGCCGATGAGTTAGTTTGAGCATTCGTTGTCCTGCGTAGTTGATTTTCAAATTTCGTGGTGTAACAGTTAACAATGAAAATATTAAAATTGCAATCTTGGGATATTATTCCACATATCCAACAACATCAACAAAGTAAGTAGCAATAGAATTGGAATTGTCAAAGTTATCTATTTTGAGATTTCCCTATTGTATAACATTTGAAAGAGACAGATCACAAACTTAATAATGCACGATTTACTTTTATATGTTCGTTACAATTTATTGTTTGAACCTATTTTTATGATAAGTTATGTTGATGATGTAATCACTTGCATCCCTGAAGATGAAATACATAATACTCTTAATATTTTAAACAAATACAATCTACATTTAAAGTTTACGTACGAGATTGAAAAAGATAATTCATTACTCTTTTTAGATGTGAGGTTGATTAAAGATCAAGACACCAACAAATTATTAACTGACTGGTATTTTAAACACATGGCATCCAATAGGACTATCAATTATTTATCAAATCACCAACAGCACCAACAAATAAACATAGTTAAATCTATGAAAAACAAAATAACAAAACTAAGTAGTTCTAAATATCTCACTAAAAATCTAACCTCTATAAAAATATATTGAAAAATAACAATTATCCTACTAACATTATTAACAGAATCTTATACTATAATTATAACACTAACACACCATCACCAATTAATCCCCTAATTCTCATTATACCTACACTAAAATTATTAATATACCTAACTTGACTAAACACCTTATCCCATTACGAAAAACTACTAACATCCACATAGCTACATACAATAACAATACTATTTACAACATTATCTAAACACAATTAAAAGACAAGACAAACATTCTTGACAAACACAATGTAGTGTATAAAATAGACTGTCTTGACTGTAATAAATGCTATGTTGGTCAAACCAAACAAAAAACATCTAATAGGATAAAAAATCATAAGTACGATTGCAAAAACAAAAAACCAGACTCTGCGCACAATTCTCAAAGCGTTTTCAGTATTTATCGTTTACTTAATGTTATTTTTTCTCATTGATTTTTAAGTAAAAATTAAATAAAAAAAAGTAGGGTTGTCAGAGAATTATTATCTATGTCGCGCAGGAGTCAAAATTTGGGCTAATAAGAAAATCCATTTTTCTATTATTTTACGTTTTAATTAAATTAAATACAGCGAAGACGAAAAAAAAAAAATAGCTCCTGCACGACATAAATAATAATTGTTGTGCAAAATCAGGAAAAAATTTCTAAAAATAAGCGATATAAATTTACATAAACTTTATAGCTCTCTGAGAGAACAGTCTTAATTGTTAATTTATTTTGTGTTTGTTTAATATCCATGTGTTTTTACACTTATTCAAGTGGCGGACCATTTATTTGTTTTAAGTATGTAGTTGAGTCAATCACCTATAATTTAGATTAATATATTAAAGATATGATGTATATGTATATAACTTACCGTTAAATGTATTCTTTTTAATAAATAGAGGCCTGAAGAAGTACAAATTCTGCTGCACAAAACGTTGCCTGAAAAAACGTCATAGTAGTTTTTTGGTGCCCCTCCTCAACGAAGAACAATCCAATTACTGTTATACAAAATATGATTATTTTCTTTGTACGCGTAAAATCGTTTCTGTCTCCTATTATGGTAGGAGTAGAAGTTCACTTTCACAGGAAATACAGATCAAGGGATCTAATTGATGTTCTTTTTGCACTTGAACTTTCTATTTCATACAAAGAATATATATGCTGGCAATATACTCGCGAAGGTGATCGTACGATTGGGAGGGTTCCACATGTCCTTCATGGGAAGCATTGGGCAGTTGATGAGTGGTAGCGTATTAAGAACTTGTGATGAACTGTTTATGCAAAGAACACCATTCCTCATTTGATATCTGGACATGCTTATTCAAGAAGTCTAAGAGCCCATTTTTTGACACAAGAAGCTGTAAACCACCTAATTTTTAGGCAAATACCAAACCAAGATATAGACACTTTGAAAGAATTATTTCCCAACCCTGATTTGATAGTATAGAAAAACAAGAAATAGTAAAAAAAATAGTTGAAGAGTTTGATGCCAAGTTATCCAGCTTTGAGCAACGGAGTAGAACTGCTAGGTTGTGGGCAAACTGTTGGAAATATGTTCAAATAAAATGGTTAATATGAGCGGAGAGATCTGGACTATGGTCATTACATCTAGAAGATGTGAAGTTAATGATTCCTATATTTTTTCAACTGGTCATAATAACTATGGCAAAATTTGTCTGTTTTATTTACAGCAAATGAAAATGTTGAAAACTATCAATTCAATTGAATATATAAATTTTACTGTCTAAGGATTCTTTAAAAACTGGACGCAAAAAAAAATTAGAGTGGAACATGAACAGATATGGTTATTAAACAGAACTTGATGCGAGCTATCAAATAACTAGTGGATTAACCTAGGAACGTGACGTCAAAGATTCCTCTTTAACCAGATGAGTTGCTAGTATATCAGTTTGCAGCGCAGTATTAATGGCGATAGATGACTTCGTGAGAATTGTTGCAGTAGCAACCGATCAGCACAACGAATTAAGATCTTTGAGATTAGACCGAGACAAGAAGGATTTGATAAAATGATAGGTTAAAGGATCACGATCCCTCAAAGTGTACAGAATTTTAATCAATTTCCACTAATATTTTAGCCCAATCAGAAGTAAATTATGATAAAACCGATGAGAGAAAAAAAGAAATAATGAATGCCATGGTTGATTAACACTTTATTCAAATTCAGTGTTAAAAATCTAGAGTTGTAAAGTCATTAGCATCATACACCCGAATAAAAATAGGATCCCGTCAAGTAATCGTTGATTCCTATCATCTATTCAGAAGAATAGTTTGCTCGAACAAATCACCACAAGAAATTGAGTTATATTTTTAATATAAGCTAGCGACATATTCTTTATCACTATTTAAGGATGGTTTACTAAAAAAAGGAGTAAAATCACAGCTTTATAAGGAATTCGATTCCCTTGTGACCCCTAGCCCCGATTCCATAAACAAAACTGTTTTTGTAGTTGATGGAGGATTGTTGCTACATAGAGTAGTTTAGCAAAAACCAGCAACCTATCACGAAGTACGTCTTCAATATGTTAATTTTGCACTGCATTCTTATACAGAGAAGTGTTTTATTGTTTATAATGGATATAACAGTGACATTATATCTACAAAAGACGGTAACAATTTAGATCTTAGTGTAAAAGTGTCAGTAACTCCACATTCAATTGTGGCTATTTTCCAAGCAAACTTTCTAAAAAACAATAAAAACAAACAAAGTTTTATTAACATCTTAAAGAGATATTTACTGAAGGCAGGCTTTGTAGTTCAGCAAGTCCAATAAGATACTGATGTTGACATAGTTCTGACAGCAGTTACTCAGAGTGAACTTTTTAATACCGTCACTGTTGATTCTAAATATACAGATGTTGCTGTTTTATTGTTACACCATACCAAAACAACAGATAAAGTGACGCAAATTACCACATTACATCGACAGTTAGGCAAAAACATAAAATCCTTTCATTTTATTTTACACAATATCAGACTGCAACACTACTTCTGTTCTATTAAGCAAGTTATACTCTCTATTTAAAAAGAACGATTTGCTTTGCCATAAAGCCTCCTTATTTCTAGATCAAGACCCGCCAATAGATAAATTTTTTAAAATTGGCTTAGAATGTATTTTAAATTGGTATGAGGTTAAAAAAGTGCAGAAATTGAATGACTACCGATATATCCTGTATAATAAAGTAACAAGCAGGCAAAAACTTGGTACAAATTTTAATGAGGTTGTACTACTACCTACCAAAGACGCTTCTAAAGAGCATATTTTAAGGGTTTACATTTAGATAAAAAATTAGTTTGAATTTTAATTTAAAATAAACTTAATATTTCTATCTTTAAGGTGCAAGAATGGTTTAGCCGAAATATTGATCCTACCGATTAGGAATGGAAAACGACGTTCCCTGTTAAAATAACAGGCGATGTAGCCCCAAATTAACTTTAAAGCAGATATTTTGCAACTACAAAACTGTTTGTAATAGAGGATGCTCATGCAGAAAGCTTGGTTTGTTTCGTTTAAGTGTGAACATTATTATGGACTTTCTTGTAATAACCATTCAGTGCAAGAATTAGATATGGAAGTAAATGGAAGAGAAAACGATTTGACTCTTTTTTTATTGGTGTTTCATTACTACAAATTTAACTAGTGCAACAACTTGAAATCTTGTTTGGAAATGTGGAAGAAGCAGTGACCGGCTAAGAGTTTGTATCAAATGGGAAAAATTTTTGTAATTAAGATATCCGAAAATTTCTTTTGACAAATAAATTCAGCATATTGAATGACAAAAAAAGCACTTTGACAAATGTCATGTGACCACTGTCATGGCAGCAGATTTAAAAAATATTTCTTCAATATGTAAAAAGTGAGGTTAGATGACAAGATATTGAAAAATGCTTAAGAGAAAAGTTGTTCAAAATTAGATTATACGTCTATGTGCAAATTTTCAAAAATAATTTTCCAGCATTTTTTTCGGAAATGTTAAGAAAACAACATTTTTTGCGATTGATTTGCGTAAAACACAATAAAACCAACAAACAATCTTCACAATCCAGTAATTTTAATTTATTAGTCTACCAATGGACGGTAAAAACAAAAACATTGTTTTTTTAGGACGGACTTTGTTGCAATAGCCTACACAAAAAAAAGGTTGAAATTACAAATTTAGAATTATTTTAAAATGTTCCTAAAATGATCAATTCTTACAAAGCATACAAAAAATTTCTGGAAAAAATTCCGGAAAACTAATATTTTTAAAAAGTCGTTATTTTCTTTTAAAAATGCACATAGACGTATAATCTAATTCTGAACAACTTTTCTCTTAAGCATTTTTCAATATCTTGTCATCTAACCTTACTTTTTACATATTTAAGAGATATTTTTTAAATTTGCCACTATGAGAGTGATCACATAACATTTGTCAAGGTGCTTTTTTTGTCATTTAATATGCTAAATTTATTTGCCAAAAGAAATTTTCTAATATCTCAATTACAAAAATGTTTCCCATTTGATGCAAACTCTTTGCCGGTCACTGTATAAAACATTACAAACAACTTTATGATATTCATTTTATACACTCCGCACAACAATTATTACTTTGTTTTTTGGATCTATACCAACACGTCGTCAAATGTTTAAAAGTTAAAATTTTCTTTTTGATGCGCAATTTTACATCTATTTAGTGATTATTTAAAAGGTAAACCATCAGCTAACGTTTTGTCTTGTTAATTTACTGCGAATTTTGCGTTTGGCACATCCCGTTAAATTTTGTTTTGATGGAGGTTCAGCAAAAACATTCGCACCATCTAAGGGCCTAAGCAACTGTTTTGTTGCAAGATGGCCGTTTCCAAAGACACGTCGCTAGTATCATGGGTGTGCAACGGTCGATCATCAGTCGCACTTGGGCACGTTTTAACGAGACAAGACAATATACCAGAATACCTGGTCAGGGTCCTAGAAGACTGACAGTTGCAAAAAATGACCGTTTTCTTCAAATACATTTCCTACGGTTACGACATTGTACCCGCAAGAATGATACAAACAGAGTTCAATACTACCCAAAATGTCGGAATTTGTTTTCAGACAGTAAGAAATCGTCTTTGTAAAAATAATTTGCGTGCCATGTTCCAGTTTCAGCTCCACACTTACCAGCGAGTCACTGTAAACTGTAGTCAGTTAAGTGAGTGTGAAAATATACCATACCAATAAATCTTCACCGTTCATCTTCTATCCGTTTTGGTAGAACTGTCAGAACATCTGTGACACTTACTGTAGCCGGTGGTTTATTAGCCAAACTAAACCAATTTGAGCGACTATTTCTCATTAAAAATCTTTATACACTTCTTAGTTTCTAAGATCAACGATTGCACACACGCTCTTCCATAAACTTTTGTAATAATAAAGTTGCCTTTAGATACCTCTATGTCTACGTCCATGTCGTCTTCAAAACTTATATTGTCATATGAGGAATGGTGTTTGTCCTCTACTTTAATTAGCTCCTCATCGGATAATGATTAAACTAACACTTTTTTTCCTTTCCTCTTTTTGGTTTTTATTGTTCGTTCTTCTGTTTTGTTTTTTTTAGGTGTGTTCGTTGCAATCATACAACGCAACTCACTTCTTCGCCCTCTGTTAGTCGTTTGCTTTATGTCAGACGCTTTTTGAAAAATGTTAAATAATTTCTAGATTTACAAACGAATCATTTTGTTTTCATTTAGAATTACTTGAACTGAATTATTTGAATTATTACAACAATAGAAATTTCAGGCTTTGATCAAAAAAGAAAAATTTGGTCAAAAGTAAATCGCATAAGACAGGCTATTCAAAATGCAACTCAATGTTGTTCAAATGGGGTGCAATTTTTAATCCAAATTGTGACTGTGGAAACAAACCAGACACCGTTAGACATATTGTAGAGAATTGTCAATTAACGATGTTTAAAGGAGGGTTTTCAAACATTCATAATTTAACGGATGAAGCAATATTAAGGCTCACCAATCTGAAGGACATCTGAAGTTTAGCAATATTTTGTATTTTTGTCCTGATTATCTGTTTTTCCATTCTTTTGTTTTGTATTTCTTTAACCAACTATTTCGTGACTGGCGCTTGGACCAGTCCATTATATGTTGTCATGCAATGGCTGTGTTGTTATATTTTATGTTCTTATTTACTTTCTATAATGTTTTCACACTTAATTAATATTATTACATGAGAATACTAAGGTGGGTAAGGGTTGGCATGTTAGGATTTTCTAAACCTTAAAGTAAATGTTTTGCCAAGACGAACCAATCTACTATTGCACACGGTTTTGTCACCACACTATACAGATTTATACTGATCTTCTGGAGCACCATACATAACATTTACATCACAATAGAATATTTGTATAATGTACCATACAAATTAATAAATAAATAAATTTGAACTGGGTGGAGACGTCGTATTTTGCAGTATAACATTATGTACTTTTGGTATGTTTGAAGGTGAACCAGATTCTGATAGCGTACTTCCAGAAGATGTATAAGTTATACTGCAAACAATCTGATATACAAGAACATGCAAAATCCTCGTCTACATTTCTATCAAATGGAACAATTCTCGTGCATAGGAAATCGGATTTAACGCTAACAAGATTCGCAGCCCAAATTGAAGACACATTAACGGCAGATCATCAATTGTTACTGTTTGTCCCGGATTTAAAAGCTTCCACAAATTTGCGGCTTGGTTAAAAAAAATTTAATTGACCGAATACTGCTTCGTCCAAAGATTGTAGTTTAGTTGATGTTTGTAGTTAAGGGTAAGGATAATAATGCCATTATTTTTGCAAAACTCGACAGCGCCTAGTAAAATATGGGAGTCATAGTTGTCCATTATGAGTTAAACGCGGTTCGTACAACCACATTAAATATTTAATACAAAATGCTCTAAAACTTTTTAAAAAGATTTTGATAGGATACGCTAAGCCCAAGTAATTATTAAGTATCTCTTTCATCATTCTAGACTCCCTCTCTATTTGATGTTTTCCTGTCTTGCCGATGACCTTCTAAAGTCTTTTGCATGATTATAACACCTGTCTAGAAATGAACAACAATATTTAAACACTAGTTTTTTTATGAATCAAACGAGGTACCTACCTTATCCAAGTTGAAAATTTTGGCCATTTTGAGTCAAACTGGTCGCTTCGGGTTTCCGCACAGAAAACCAAGGATGTCAGCACATAAACTAAACCAAGATTTGGGCGCCATTTTTTTACTACCATTTATCTGGTATAATTCTACGATTTCTTGGACCATTTTGCACGATTGAATCAAATATCTTTCAAACGTTGTTTTAATTTCAACGTTGAGAATTAGACTCTGTAAGTTGGTTCAAATTGCACATTTTTGGCTTCTGCAACGTAGTTCGCAAAACCGACTTTTTGTGACATTCAATGGTTGTGCACATTCGCGAATGCTTTTGTTATTGTTTAGAATTTCTCTAACGACGTTCTTCATATTTTCAGGATTAAACACTCTGTCAGTTATTTTGTATAAATGTTTGGCATTCTGTTCTAAGCCTAAATAAAAAACCAGAGGTTTACTTTGATAGAGATCTAATGGAAGGAGACAGTGGATAGGATGAGAGTTTCACGAATGAAAGCTTCATAAAGAAGTTGGCAACGTTGAATTAGTTTGTGGTAATATTTTATGGCAAATTACGATAGAGCACACTAACGTCGAACACTAAAGCCACGTTTAAACTGCTAGGTGAGTGCTAAGAATGAATGTGGCGCGCAATATAAATATGTCTCTCCCAGCTCTCCCTTATCTTACCATCGTCACGCCGTTCCTGTGAGGTTAGTGTCTTCTCTTACCCAGATTTTATGCAAACATGACTCATACTTATTCATTTTTTTTAGCAAAACTTTTTTCTAAATGATTTGTATAAATGTCACAAATAATTTCAAGAATGTCGTAATTCATAACCTTTATCATCAATTGAAAGCAATTTCTGAAAAGTTTGCTATGAGTTTGAGTTTTGTTGAATTTCTTTGCAATGTATACGTATTTTTAATGAAAAAGTAAATTCACGCAACAAAAAGTGATAAGGTTTGTAAATAATAAATTACTTTGTGATGGAAGACAGTGTTAATCAAAATACGAACACGGCAATCAAACTAATAATACAATATTAGATTAATCCTGACGGAATTGCATTAAGTGAATTAGGTTCAGCTCAACATGACTTGCATACATACACAAAATCTACTTCAAGAACAATCCGATCAAAACTGATGTCTATTATTTTGTGGTTAAGCATTTTTAAAATCCCTACAATGTAATATGTAGCCGTTAATTAGAATAAAATTTTAATATAAACAAGATGTGACAAACACAGCAGTAGGAAAGTTTGTTCATATTCTGAACTCCTGGGCAAATTGAATTATTATAGCAGCGAGCGCATAATAAACTTTCTCGTCTTTCTCTGATGCTTTGTTAATAGTTATCTGTCTCTACTTCATCATGGTCTTGTTCGTTGTGTGTAGAGCTTTATATGTGGACTTGCAATGGCTCTAACGGTTTCCTTAATCAAACTGCTTTTAGTCGCACAGGTACCATTGCACTACCACAGCAAGTATCACACGTCAAAGTAATAGCAATAATTAACAACGCTAATGTACGAATATTGTTATACGCAAATTGCTATGAATTATTAATTAACCAGACCACTCTCGTTCGTGTTATTAACTTAATATTATTGAAATGTTAAACTGTATCTATCTGTAAACATATGTGCATTCTAAAGGTTGAATAGCCATTAATTAGGCAACCTGCCTTTAAATCAATCAAAGGAAACATCTCCGATTTAATACGATTTAGTTGAAATTTCAAAATTTTCATTTGTTGATTGTGTTGTTGTTTACTGTTAAGAGGACGTGTTCAATTAACAATACCTTCACAACTTGCAAACCACAATTCATCGCCCAACTTCTCTCTTCACTACTTGCATTTGACGTTGATTTATTTCATTTGAAAATTTATTGAAATCGTCAATATTAATGCAACGGTAGAGTGTTAATGGACTTTATTGTTAATAAATTCTTGTTTGTGTTTGGCACGTTCTCGAAATTAATCGAAGTGATAGAAAAATACTACACGACACTTTTCCAAGAAGAAATATATCTAACGATGATTTATCTATAGTTGTGTTGAATTATAGATTAGAAAAGTTTTTCGTTTAATCATGCTTTTGAGGTGTCACAAATACCTAAATAAAAGATTAATGTTTTACTTGGATAGAATTTGTTATTGGAACTTTCAATAATTACTTACTGAAATATTCTTAGATTTTGCTTTTTCAAAGTATGTTAACAATAAAAAGAAAAGAAAATCTTAAACCATCAATAATCTCAAACTCGGGCTGAGAACAAATTTCGAATAAAGTGCGGTTAATTTAAACTGGAGAGAATCTAATATTTTGAGCGCAACCACACAATTCCTTTGTCACCACCAAGAATTACTGTATACTGAATTTAAGAGAAACTCTAAAGCTTAGATTTTTGGTGTAGTTTAAAATTACGCAAGAAGTAAATGTGTTTTATTTTACTTCAATGCACAAATATTACACGCACATAAGTGAAAAAGGTTGCGTTTAAAAAGTACTTATTAGAGTAACAAAATATTTCAGTATTTATTAATATCATGAAAAAGATAAGTTGTGTAAGTGTACAACTTTTTTCGTAAAAAAAGTTGTATATTCTATATTTTTCACGTTTTTTTTTGCGAAATCGCAATTATGATATTCAAACCATAAAAATTAATTAGTAAGTTATGATCCTACGCAATTGAACACGGTCAACTAAGCGATTTGCCTACAAGGTGAAAAATGTTTAGGTAAAGGTTTTGTACATATAAATATAATTGTTTATTGGTTGGTAAGTTATAGTTATTACAATTTCTTTCTTTAAAAAAATTACACTCATGATAATAATTTCAAAAACAAACTTTTTCTTTACGTAAATTTGTTTTAATCAATTTAAGATGTTTTCATGTGATCGGGGGTGAACGGTGTTAGTTTGGTTACAGTTATTATAATTTTTTTTATTAAAAATATTACATTTATAATAACAATTTTAAAAACGAATTTATAAAGATGAAATAAATATTTTCCACATTTTTTGTCAAATAACTTAGTAGACTTATCTCGTACTTGACTATCGCCTAGTATTCCATTCTAAATATCGAAAAAGGTAAAAACATCAACAACTTTTCTCTAAAAACCTTTTTTGTCGTTTTTAAAATACATGTACGGAAAAACAAGCATTTTGTTTTACATGCATTTTTAATCGTACTTTCAAACGATTTCAATTATTAATCATTCTATTTTTGTATTGATCATAAAAGTCAAGCTTTAACTACCCCTACTACTTTTTGAAACTATTTCTTTTAGTTATTTTGTTTATTTAATTCTTCATTGCATAAATGTAAATATTTCTATTTGACTTTGATCATCTGTTAAATTGTTCATCATTTATAAATTCAGATAATCTTAAGATAGTAATAATGATGTCCAGTACTAAAGGAAATGTATTCATCAATTCGTGGTCTTAGTGCACCTATTCCTTTGTTAAAATTACAACTAACTTGCGACCAGTTTCGGTGTCATTGAACACCATTTTCAAGCATAACTAAAAATAATTAATTAACAAGTTAAAATAGTAGAAAAGGTAAAACAACTCACCAAGAACAACAAGTAACATAAATAGTTAATAATTAAAATTAATTTCAAAAAAATGTTATACACAAATGTAAATATAGAGGCTAAGTTCAAAGTACAAATTGAAAATACGTTCTATTTTTTCTAATAAAATTTGAAAGTTTAATTTATCTATTAAAGAAATTTAATTTCAAAGTTGCTTTCCAAACCTATAATCCACTAAATATTATCGAAACCAATACTGACAAAATTAATATTGAAGATAGAAAGGCGTTTATAAATTAAACTGTGATACCTGTAATATGTTTTACATTGGTTCTACGTCTAGATCTTTCAGAACTAGAATTAAAGAACATAATAGGCCTATTCGCTTAATTAAACCTTTGAACTCCAATTTTGCTAAACATATTACCGATATCGAACATAATTTCACTCCTAATATTAATCAGACTGTTTTGCACAGTAATAACAACAGGAAAAGAATTATAAATTTAGAAAAAATTTATATAACTCGATTTTTATCCAAGATAAATTGATCAACGCAATGAGGTATTTGCATGATCTAGTCTAGTCAAAATTCTATTTAAAAAAAGTGAGAATTGATGATAGACAATTAATCCGTCTTAAAGTTAAGTAGTCAAAGCTTGCATAAAACCCCAGGTAAACGTGCAAAATAGTGCAGTTTATGTTTTGTACTGATTTGAATTTGATGTGCGATAATAGATGTATAGATAGATGTACCATACGAATAATAGCTATTTATTGTATATGTGTTTTAGTAGGCAGATTATCCACGTAAGAATTTTTAATCGCGAGAACGAAGTTCGAGCGTTTAATTTTCTTGAGGGGATAATATGCCACTAAAACACAAATGCAATACAAGATTTTATCCACAATCAAACCAATTTAATTGAAAATTGGGCGGCTTTGCATTATTAGTTGCTAGGATGCTTGTTTATTAAAACAATATTTGTGAAAAAATTAGAAATCGTTTGTGTGCGTCGTTTTGAAATATGCCAGAAAGTGATTCTTTGCCGGTAGAAATTAAAGCAGAAGCTGAAGAAGTAACCCTGCAACTGTTGCCGGCCAAATCTAAAGATGGATACATAAAAGAATTTGCTACCTTTAATGAACGGAGAGAGAAAAGAGGTGCAAACATCATAAACGAGGACGTCCTGTTGGCTTATTTTTTAAATGTAAGAAGCAAGTTTGCCTCCTCGTCGATGTGGACGAAATATTCAATGTTAAGGGCAACTTTGAGAATGTGCATAGAAATATTGACATATCAAAATACGGCAAATTAATTCCTTATCTCAAGAGCCAATCAAAAACTACAAAGCAAAGAAGGCAAAAGTGCTTGAGAGGGGACACATCGAACAATTTTTGAAAACAGCATCTGATGAAAAGTACTTAATGATGAAGGTACAACCAATTTTCTTTTCTTATGTCATAATGGGTGTTTGTGGAGGTTTACGATGCAATGAACTGGTAAACTTAAATATTGAACATGTGAAAGATAAAGGATCTTTTATCTACGTGTCCATCCCAGAAACAAAGACCAATATGTCAAGAAGTTTTACTTTATTAGATGAAGGATTCTCTGTTAATGTTATGGAGATATGCAAGAAATACATACGCCTACGTCCTAAAAGTACTATTTCGCAGGGAAGATTTTTTTGCGATATATAAATTCAAAATGTACCGTGTAACCTGTGGGAATTAACACTATTTCCAGAATCCCCTCACAGATTGCTTCTTTCTTAAAACTTCTAGACGCCATAGTATGCGCCGTTCTTCGGCTACTCTGTTGGCTAATGCTGGTGGTGATATTCTCACTCTTAAGAGGCACGGAGCGTGGAGGTCATCTAGTGTTGTTGAGGGGTATATAGAAGAAAGCGAGTCAAATAAAATCGATATTCAAGGAAAATCCAGCACAATGCAAGATATCTCCGCGATGCAGTCTTCCTCAAACGTGGTTTGTGTAAATGTAAATCCTGATATTGCAAATAAAGTTACTTTTCATGTTAACGTGAATGTTAATATTAATGTTAATAAATAATTACTAAATTTTCTGCAAATTTTTCTTGAATTTTAAATATATTACAAAACACTAATGTTTTATGGAATATAAAACACTAGTGTTTTATAGGTGTTATAATACGTTTCATAACGGCATAATAATAGCTCTATAATATGGTGATTGTGGATAAATAAATAAATAAGTGTGATTATTGAAAGATTAAAACGGGTTTATTATTGAAAGTGTTTTTCAAACGGAAGAAAGGTGATATATTTGTTTAATGATGGAGCAACTCCTAGAAGGTAAGTAGCAATACGATTAGCATGTTTTTGAAATAAAATTGCTTTTGGTAGCCAAGATTATAATAACTTTAGATGTAAGTGAATTTTTATTTTTTATTATTTTTTATAATTCAAAATAGTTTTTGTCATATTTCCGAGCAAGTCCCGCCTTATTTTTTTTTTTTTTTCATAAATATGTTCTCAAACTTTTTATAATTTAGGCTTTCCAAAGAAAGGCCGCGGATATTCGCAGTTTTTTGTGTATTCGGCCCTGACAGATACTTGTGTCATTCTTGCATATTATATTCGCAGTCCTCGAGATATCGTGTCATTACTGAGCAAAATGTTTTTATATTCATGCAACAACAAACTGGAGTGAATTTGCAAGAGAAATTAGATTTTGCGGAATATTATTATAGGTATTATTATAGTCCAAAACGAGCGACCAACTACAAAGAAGTTTTTTCCAAATCAATACAAAATACAGCTCCTCAACAGCTATCGCCTTTAAAATCATTAGCAATGTTTGTTAAAGCTGGGCTTTCAACAAATCAGTACAACGTAATAAGAGGTTACCTTCCATATCTTCCGTGCTATTCAGTTTTACAGAAAACAAAAATTAAATCATATCCAGATACAATAGACGGAGCTGAGAACAGTGCTGAAGCCCATTTGCAGAATCTACTTAATCATACATCCACTAAGGTATTAAATTACTTAGAGGAAGTTGTGCAACAACGTTTATCGGAAGAAGAGTGTAACAAATTCATAATCATTTATAAATGGGAATGTGATAGATCTCAGCAGTAATAGTTTAAATAGAAATTTTTAATTAAAGAAGAATCAGATTGCAACATTTTCCAAAGTTCAATTGTGCCCTTGCAACTTGTTAATCTAAACTCAGAGAAAAAAAAAGTTATTTGGCAAAACCTAACTCCTTCTTTCCTTCGATATTGCCGACCCATAAGAATACAGTTTACCAAAGGGACGACAGACATCAAAAATGACGAGATTCAATACATAGAATTTGCAGGTGGAAAGTTGATTCCCACTAAAGTTACACCTGGTAACAGAGTGTACTATGTTGTACATCATATGTTTAACGATCTTAGCAAACAGAATAGTATTAATGAACGCAGTTTGAGATTTTTTAATATCGGTATTGCACGCAAGAATAAGAATATTTAAAAGTCTGCTATATTTGACATATAAATTACCTGTGAAGAAGTGGCAATTGTGGTATGAAAATAATAAGAAAATAATCAACAAAACAAAGAAATATTTCCAAATTGCATTTCGTCAAAAAATGGGTGATTGTAGATGTTTCAAAGTGCAAATGTTAGAAGAGGCTGCTGAGGCTAGAAATAAACACTTTTGAATATACCGACAAAATTATTCAAGGAAATTTTCCAGAACTGCTTGTAATGTGGGTGTTTTTAGAAGATTAATGCTTACTTCAGATCCTCTGATTACTGGAATAAGAGATACTAGAAGAAAAAAGTTCTTGAGGTATAGATACCGGCGAGTTCAAGTGCTTATCTAGGATATGATGAAGAAGATATAGTATCAGATCAAGAGCACTATATATCAGATAAAGATGAAGCGAGTGATGTAATATCAGAATGAAATGAGTCACTTGCCGTAAATAGAATACTGTTCTTTTCTTTACTACGAAAGATCGATTTATATCAGACGAGCGAATGCTCATTCTATCCCCACTCTATCAAATTCTTTTAGTATAAACAGGCGTAAAGCATTCGTTCGTTGTTCTGTCTACGTTCGCAAAAATTCAATGGAATGCTCGCTAGCTCATTGTAAACGGCGCCGGCGCTAGAGAGTGTAAACAGTTGCTTAGAGCGTTCTTACGTGTTCTCTCCTCCAATCGGTTTCTTCAAAGCGTTCTAGTGTTCTAGCAAAGAACATTCGTTCGGCTGATCTAAACATCTAGTGCAAGAATTCTAGTTCTTGGTTTTCATTCTAGCTCGTTGATATTTTGGTGTAAACGCTGAAAACGAGCTTTTGTTTACACTAAAAGATCAAGAAAGAATCCTTTTGTTTTAGCTCTAGCTCTTTGTTCGTTTGATGTAAATCGACTTTAAAAGGAACTGGTAAATGCGATACTTAAGCTTAGAAAATAACCTCTTCTTAGTATACATTATTTTGTACTTCATTACATTTAATTTGATTTATTTAATAGCTAGAAAAGATTTTTAGGCACACTTATATTTAAGTTAAATAAGCAATAATTAAAATTGTTTATGAAAATAACTTTCTATTTTCTTTAAAACAAATAAACTAAAACTGTTAATGCAATAAAACCTTATTTCATGTATCAGATAATTATAGCCAGCTAGATCATGCAAATACTACACTATGCGACGTCCAATCTGACTTTCAGGACTCTAGGAATGGTGGAATAAAGAATGTGAGGAGACAAAAAGAAATGTAAGAAGAGGAAGGAGAAGTTGGAAAAAAGGCATATAGACATAGAAGAGTATAAAAGAATAAAGAAAAGTATAAAGATAGCTGTAAAAAAGAAAAAAGGAATATAAAAAGAAAGTAGAGGAGGAAATAAAAAAATAAAAAGAAGGAGAACTATGGAAGTTCGTAAATAAGGGAAGAGAAAAGGGAAAGAGAGGAAGCACAAAAGTAGATGAGAAGAAATGGAGGGAACATTGTATAAAATTACTTGAAGGGCAAGAAGAGGAGCCAAGAGGTTCAAAAAAGAGGAAAAAGAAAGAGAGAGGAGAGAAGGGGAGATAACGAGAGAAGAGGTGGAAAAAGCGATAAAAAAAGTAAATAGAGGGAAGGCGGAAGGAACATACGGAACAAATGGAGAGCAATGGAAATATACGGGGGAATTGATGAGAGAACGAGTGAAAGAGTTATTAAGCAAAATTTGAGAGGGAAAGGGCTGCCATGTAAATGGAAAGAAGTTATAATATGTCCGGTATATAAAGGTGGGGAGAGGAGAGAAAAAAAATTATAGAGGAGTGAGCGTAGCAAATATAGGGTACAAGTTATATGCAGAGGTATTGAGACAGAGATTGGAGAAAGAGATAAACGAAAAAAAGTTGTTTGGGGACTGGCAAGCAGGATTTAGGAAAGGACGAAAGACGATAGATAATACATATAAACTGAGACAAGTCATAAATAAGAAACTAGAAGAGAAGGGAGGGAAGGTGTTAGCTATGTTCCTAAATCTAAAGGCGGCATTTGACAATGTGCATAGACAGAAATTATGGGAGACGTTACGAAAAAATCATATAAGAGAGGACTTGGTGGGTGCAATACAGGAAATATACGAGGAAACAAGGTGTAGGACAATAATGGAACGAAAACTAGGAGACATCTTTTAGACGAAGAAGGGCTGAAACAGGGGTGCCCTTTATGCCCAAGTCTTTTTCATTGTATATAAGGGATTTAGAAGAAGAAATGAGAAAGCATCAAAGGGGAGGGGTGGTAATAGGAAGAGAGAAGGTTTGGCTACTGGCATACGCAGATGACATAGTAGTGGTGGCGAATAAAGAAGAAGAAATGAGAGGAACAATAGAGATAATAAAAAGTATTTGGAAGGAAAGGATTTAAAACCAAATGTACAAAAAACAAAAATAATAGTGTTCCAAAAAGAAGAGGTAGGAAGAAAATGTTAAATGGAAATGGGGCGAGGAGGAAATAGAGACCGTTAATGAGTAGAGATATTTAGGTATATTTTGGGATATAACAACAAAGATGAAGGACATATTAGGGAGCTAGGAATATATAGTGGCGGAGGAGGCGAAATTAGAAAAAATCAGGGTAAAGGCGGGAAAGATACCTATGAGATATGAAAAAAATGAAATATAGAGAAGAAAACACAATATTGATGGAATGTTGGAAAGAGGTGAAGAGAAAGAGAATAGAAGACGAACAGGATGAAAGGAGAAGTTATTACGAAAGGGTGGGTTATTTGACGGAAGAAGTGGGGAAGAGAAGGGAGGAAGGATGGAGAATGGAAAAGGAGATAGTAAGGAGAGATAAGGATACGCAGATGCAAGAAGGAAGGGAAAAGATAAGAAAAGGTAAATACTATGAAGGGTATGGAGAGATAATAACGGAGGGGAAAACAAAATACTTAATGGAAAGGAAGAATTTAAAAAATCAAACGAATAATAGCAAGGTTTAGGTGCGGTAACGAGGAAAGGGAAAACAAATATTGGAAAGAAGATGAATGGAGGAAATGCAGAATATGTGGAGAAGGGTGGGAGAACTTGAGGCATATGATGGAGGATTGTGAGAAGATGAGAAAAGAGATAAGAGAAAGAAAGGTAATTCTGGGAGAAGATGGTTAATGGATTGGATAAAGGTGGTGTTAGAGAGGAGAAAATTTTTAGAGGGTAGGGTTTAAAGGGGAGGGAGGTGAGAAAGAAGAAAAGTTTAGTTATAGGTATGATAATGTAAATACTGAATCATTTGTTAAATTTAAAAAGAACAAATAAATTATTTCATTCATATAATTTTCTAAAAAAAAATGTGTTACGTTAGTTGCATATTGTCTAAAGTTAGTTTAGTCTAATTACTTTTTATTTTGTTGTTAGATGGAGCTGTTGTATTGTAGTACTTATTTTCAATTAGTACTTTGAAGTTCGCCTCCATGTTCTCATTTATGTATAACATTTTGTTGAAATTAATTTTAATTATTAACTTTTATGTTACTTGTTGTTCTTGGTGAGTTGTTTTACCTCCTCTAATATTTTAACTTGTTAATTAATTATTTTAGTTATGCTTGAAAATGGTGTTTAATGACACCGAAACCGGTTGCAAGATAGTTTTAGTGTGTTGTAATTTTAATAAAGGAGTAGGTGCACAATATTGTATTGGTTAGATAATTTTATTTAAATTCTTCCATTTTGAAAATGGCAGTATTATTTTAAAAAACGTTAGAATTAATGTTGTTATACACAAATAAGTTCAATGACATAATAAATTGCACGAATTACAAACAATATCTATCTTCAATCTTTTAAGTAGATTGTTTAGAAAAAATCACAAACTTTGTATATAACAACGACGAAGTTAAGAAGTTAAAAATAAATACAATAATTAAGAAAAAATATTTCTTTTGGATATGTGATACTAACACATTTGAATTTGAAAATTTTATCAAAATTCTTACAAGTTTTCCGGTAGTACATAAAATGACAACAAAGACTTTGAAATTAAATTTTAGGTAAACTACACTTTAAAATCCAAGTAATGAACTTGAACACCATGTTCCAAACTGTGTATTCCATATCGTCAAGCTAATAATAATTAACGTTCTGTTGATATTTACAAAAAAAATATGGGTAAAAAATAGAATTTTCCATTTTTTCCGTCCTGATTATTTGGCGCCATCCCAACCTTGATGAATTTATTGATTGTTATTGACGATTGCCAACAATTTATTACAACCTCAATATTTCACGGAGACAAATTATGTGGCAAACCATCCCCTCCCACTGAGCTACCTTGTAACCCCCATTTATGTTACGTTTTTAATTCAAAACTTTAGTTAACTTAACATATTAGTAATAATAATAATAATAATGATATTAACAATAATAATATTTATTCTTACAGAAGATCCCAATTACAGAAAAGTTTACTATTGATAGTAAAAATTAAAATTAAACGTTGATTAACCTATTACTAAAATATAATTTATCAATAATAACAATCCAGCTAAATACGTAAATTTTTTCAC
This sequence comes from Abscondita cerata, assembly GCA_030710515.1. Taxonomy (NCBI): domain Eukaryota; kingdom Metazoa; phylum Arthropoda; class Insecta; order Coleoptera; family Lampyridae; genus Abscondita; species Abscondita cerata. The sequence continues at coordinate 52,755 of JALBCR010003743.1, read as the reverse complement.
ACTTTTATTCACTTTTTACATATTGAAAACTAAAAGCTTGTTTATTTTAATTATATATGTGTGAATCGCAGGTTTTGTAGAATATTATTAATTTTGTTTTTATGTGAGATTAAAAAACCAATAACAAATTATACACTTAGAAAATTACATTAAAGTTGGCAAACTTAATTTAAAAAAAAACGACATGACAAAATTAATACTGAGGTATTTATAATTATTTTGAATATTTATTCCCTACGCAAAAATAACAACAAACGAAAAGGTTTTTGGCTTATCAAAAATTTAAGATCACTTAAATTAAAATATTTTTATATCATCGGATAGCTCTTCGATTGTAACAATTTTTCATTATTCTTGTGTTTGGGTATTTTGGTTGAATATTGCATTATCATCGGAAATGATTGCAATTACAAATTTTAGTTTATCGATAATGTTGTTAAAGTATAATTACAAGATTTAAAAATTTAAAATGAGTGAAGTTAAATAACACAAATATTAATTTTTATTGTAAAAAGTGAAGTTCAATAAAATACTTTAAAAACAAATTGTAACAACAAAGAAAAGCAATTAAAACATAAATTAAATTTAAAAAAGATTAAAATTTAAAGAACTTTGAATGTTCATAAAATTTAAAACTTGGACACCACAATTTCTGTAAACAAAAGTTTGCACATTGTGAAGCGGGCTTAAGGGTATCATTTACAATTCTAACAGCAGGTAGTCTCAGCAGGGGTTATCTTATAGAAGGACTGTAGAATGAATCATTACACTAAGCACGTTTTAGAAAATAGGTAATTTACGTTGCTTACTTAATTTTTTCTTTAAAGAATATATTTGAAGGTATCGCTAATTAAACACCATAGCTCGATTAATTATCGAATCAAAATTTTGTTTAGGAAATGTTTACAAAATAAAATTAGAAATAATTTTGATTTAAAAAACGTCTACAAGCAATAACTTTTAAATTAAATCAAAAACTAAACATGGTTATTTGGGTTGACTGATTATTACTTATTTTTAAATAAATCTAACCTACTAATTATTGTAAGTTATTAAAAAAATCATTAAACTCTCTATTCATAATATTTAGTCCTTACAAAATGTATATTTTATGACGTTTCATTTTTTCTGTAGTTAATATAAAAGTGAAAATAAAAACTAAGGCAATTCTTATTGTCAACGTATATATTTAGTTTTTGACAAGAATTTATTACATAATTATAATTAAGATACCAAGTTATAGTTTAAAATTAAATGAAAACTTTTTTTTAAATAAAGGTATTACTATATAAATAAATATAAGAAATCAATAATGGGTGTGACCTCCATTATTATTGATACATTCTTGGAGGCGTCTGCTCATTGACGCTATCAAGGTATCAATATAATTAATATTAATCGTTTCCCATGCGGTATCAATGGCTGCAATTAGTGCATTACGGTTTACTGGTATAAAATTTGGCCCTTGTTGTCTTCGGATAACAGCAAGTATTCGAGCCCAAACATTTTCGATAATGTTAAAATCTGGGCTTTTGCTGGCCAGGGTAACAGCTCCAAGTTATTTGCTTGTATCCAGTTGCGCACAACCTGCGAAGTATAGGGTCATCATATCCCGATAGTTAATTATCGAATGTTCCAAGAAAATATGTGTAAATAGTAAATGGAATCTACTAACGTAACGTTAAGTCGTTAATTATAGTTACATAACTCTCCTTTCATAAGATATAGTTCATATTAATATGCTTATTGTAAAGCTTCGTACACACCTGAACAACAAACCGAGGAACAAACAGAACAACGAACCGAACGGCAATCGGAACATTAATTTGGACGGTGCTACGTACGAATTTTAGAACAGATTCGCAAGTCCTGATTGTTCCACGAACGGTTTGCGGCGTTCCCGCAACTTGTCGGTTTTTCTCCGACATCAAAGAAAATGCGCGCGAATGCGTTTGCAGGTTTGGACGAATCTAAACAAAACGGCGAACAAACTTATGCGGAGAATTAAATTATTTATTTTTGTCCTCCCTTTTGTGGGTTTGTTGTGTTTTAGGTAATATTATGGAGTTGACAGAAGAAAAATGTTTTAAATTAATCAGTGTTTAAAAATGCAAGAAAAAAATGATGTCCCTATTAGTATTATTTGGGCGGAAAATTTCCAAAGTAAATTATAATTTTTTACTCTTCTTTGTGCGTAAAAATTTGATTGGCACTATTTTCTTGTTTTCCGCAATTTTCTCTTCTCAATAATAAATATATATGAACTGAAAACTACTGAAAATAATTATGGGAACAGGTGTGTACGAAGCTTTACAACTTAAGCAACAATCTTTTGGCGAATAAAGATTAGTTTGTGATGTAATATTAGAAACACAAATTTATATCATATCAAATTTATGACAACTTAAAAACCAAGAACGTGTATGTTATTGCTAAGAAATTATTAAGGAAAAAGCGCAATTGCAGTGTAAATATTTATAATTAGATATTTTCGAAAGTTTATAAGTCCTCTATTGTAATCTTAATACTTAAAAGAAAATCCTGTCCATTAGCATTATAAGGAAATGGCTTTTACTTTATGAATAAGTTTCAATAACAATAGAATATCCTTGCTTGTTTAATTTACTTCCTTTGAGTCATATTGCTCTAAGGGTTGTTACATTGTTCATTAGAGTATGTAATAAATAAACAATTACCTACTGTTTGAGAAGGGGTAGTGTGAACCAATAAATAAAGTAAGAAATGTAAATTCCATTTTAGTTTAAAATTTCAAGTGTTGTGAAATGCCACCTCATCTCGGTGCTGATTTGAAAGCGCGGATTGTTTCGGAATTAGCGGCGGGCCGTAGCGTGCGTGAAATTTTACGTATGTTAGATATACCAAAAGCACCGTAGGGTTCAGGTGTGTACGAAGCTTTACAATAAGCATATTAATATGAACTATATCTTATGAAAGGAGAGTTATGTAACTATAATTAACGACTTAACGTTACGTTAGTAGATTCCATTTACTATTTACACATATTTTCTTGGAACATTCGATAATTAACTATCGGGATATGATGACCCTATACTTCGCAGGTTGTGCGCAACTGGATACAAGCAAATAACTTGGAGCTGTTACCCTGGCCAGCAAAAAGCCCAGATTTTAACATTATCGAAAATGTTTGGGCTGTTATCCGAAGACAACAAGGGCCAAATTTTATACCAGTAAACCGTAATGCACTAATTGCAGCCATTGATACCGCATGGGAAACGATTAATATTAATTATATTGATACCTTGATAGCGTCAATGAGCAGACGCCTCCAAGAATGTATCAATAATAATGGAGGTCACACCCATTATTGATTTCTTATATTTATTTATATAGTAATACCTTTATTTAAAAAAAAATTTTCATTTAATTTTAAACTATAACTTGGTATCTTAATTATAATTATGTAATAAATTCTTGTCAAAAACTAAATATATACGTTGACAATAAGAATTGCCTTAGTTTTTATTTTCATTTTTATATTAACTACAGAAAAAATGAAACGTCATAAAATATACATTTTGTAAGGACTAAATATTATGAATAGAGAGTTTAATGATTTTTTTTAATAACTTACAATAATTAGTAGGTTAGATTTATTTAAAAATAAGTAATAATCAGTCAACCCAAATAACCATGTTTAGTTTTTGATTTAATTTAAAAGTTATTGCTTGTAGACGTTTTTAAATCAAAATTATTTCTAATTTTATTTTGTAAACATTTCCTAAACAAAATTTTGATTCGATAATTAATCGAGCTATGGTGTTTAATTAGCGATACTTTAAAGAAAAAAATTAAGTAAGCAACGTAAATTAGCTATTTTCTAAAACGTGCTTAGTGTAATGATTCATTCTACAGTCGTTGTATAAGATAACCCCTGCTGAGACTACCTGCTGTTAGAATTGTAAATGATACCTGTAAGCCCGCTTCACAATGTGCAAACTTTTGTTTACAGAAATTGTGGTGTCCAAGTTTTAAATTTCATGAGTGTACTTGTTTACCTGCACTACTAAAATGTTTATTGCAGGTTCATAAATATGATTTTTTCTCTTCGACTGTGACCACACCTTACAAATTGCACCTGGACATGTCCGTTTTTACTGATGATGACATTACAAACTTTCAAATTAATTGGCGAGTTTGCTAATATATCCGTTCTGTACGCCTGTAGAGTTTTGACGAGAACTCAATTGAGGTATTAGAAAATATATCCTGTTTAGTAGCCAACTGCAATTGATGTCGTGTAAAATTTTATGCAAAATTTTAATTGCAGTAACAATTCTTTTAATCCGAAGCAAAAGTAAAATTGAATTTCTTTAGTAGTGTATTCTGATCGAACCCTCTTAGGTGGGTAGATGCCCAGATGTTTACGGTAATTTTTTTGTTCCTTCTCCGCACTCTTAATTTTTAAGTATTCAAGTTGCGATTGTACTAATAAATAAAATAGAGCAATTTCAGTATTTTGTTATAAAATTCAGGGCAGTTTCTGTAGATCAACTCATTAATTATATGAGCCTTTGCAGTAATTTCGGCAAAGTGCTGAGAAAAATCAAATTTTGAAGTAAAAGGCACACCCAGATCTCTAATTGAAAAAACACGATTCAGTGCAACACTATTAATACAATACGGATAAGTCCTTTCTTTTTGAGTTTGTAACAACATAGCACTTATCCACATTGAAGTACAGTTTGTTTCTTAGACACCATTCTATAAGCGATTAAATACTTGATTGTAGTTAGATTGAAACCCTGTAGAACACCTGACGTAGGTGAGAAGAAATTTGATGAAACGTTTTGACACCGAACATATTGTTTTCGAATGACTGTAAGGGTTTCAGAAAAATTATAAAACAAAATTTTTTTACGTTATTATAATACGTATTCAATTTTAAAAGTTGTACTTTTATGCGTTTTAAACGTTTTTTATTTAAATTATCAGTATTTTGATTGATGACCAAATGAAGCCTAAAGTTTTTAAAGTAAATTGTGACAGGTTTTTAATATGATCTGTGAATGTCAATCTATAATCAACAAATACACCAAGATCTTTTAGAACTCTACAACGCGTGAAAACATTAGAATCAATACAGTACGGATACAAAATTGGTTCTGTTTCACGGGTATAAGACATCACATTACATGTAGTGGTATTGAGTGACAAACACCAAGGGTTTAGATTGATCAGTTGCTGTTGAGGAAATTGGCAATCACTGTAAGATTTTATAAAATGATATATATTTATACCTATATTTTTAACTCGTCAGCATATAAACAATTTTCTGATTGTATTTGTAATAAAAAATATTAACGGTCCGAGATTGGATCGTTGGGGTATTCCCGACATAGGTGTTAAATGAGAAGACACGTTATTATTATATGTAACAAATTGTTTGCAATTTAAAGAAAGATAATAAGAAAACATTAGTTTACTGATTTTATAACAATTAAAATAATTTCAAAATTGAAAAAAATATTGAACGTCTGAGGCAAATATTGACAGTCTTACTTAAGTCAGTTGTGACTGTGTTACGGTTTATTGGTAAACAATTATATAGCAGTGTTCGATGACCCCCCGGCATCTCTTCTTAGTCGGAAGTGGTCGTGAGTGGATGGACAGTCGTTCACAAAGAAAGCCTCTACACTGTTTGGAAAATTTATAAAGCGCCACCTAGGACTATGTAAACGAGATATCTAGAGCCCCTAGGTACTCATAGATATAGAAATAGACCGTACGTGCATAGAAATCGGTATATTGTTTTAGCGCTAGACTTCAATTAAGACATCGAAACACACATAAACATAGTAATAGACAATATCAATTTGAATCAATAGCATATAAGGTTATCAAATACTAATCGTTCACGAGAGCGAGTTAACAACACGAAACTAAATTCGATGCACAAGCGCCCCAAATAGGTTATCTTATTTGACTGTCACGAACACCAAATATTGTTCCAAAGGTACTTAATAACAATTACGACGAGTACCGAACCGTGGCCAATTGTTCAAATAAGTTCAAAGCGCACATAATTAATTGTACTAAAAGGATCCTTCAAGTTTACATGAGAATAAGAATAGGTTCCAAAAAAGTACGTTGTTACACTTTCAACCACAATAAGAATACATATAACGCGACAAAATTAATTAATGACATGCATAAAAAAATAACTTAGCTAGTGTACCTAGGAAGTCTTCCGGGTTTGACAGTTAATCGGCAGAGATAACAGCTCTAGTATCCAAATCTAGTATTTGAGTATCCACAAAGAAAAAAAACCAAAATGGACTCCACTGATAACAGTTATTAAGTTGCACTAATGGGTAGATAATCGGTTTATCTTGAGTGGTGGCCTTGACTTGACGATGGCCTCCAGGGAAGTTGATTAACCCTATAAGTATGGTTGACTTTGTAATTAGTTTACTAAGTTTTTCAGTAAATTCCAAGGGTGGTGTGATATCCACTTCAATAGGTTATAGTTTTTGGATTGCCAGTAGAACCCTCATCAATATGAACTGTTCTACCTAATAAACCGTTAAAAATGTTTTTATTAAGATATATTCAAATGTTGTTAAAATAATTCATACGCCGCTATTCTCCCAAAAATATGCAAAAAAACAACCAGATAATAAAAAAATATTAATCGGATGATTTAATACAGTTGACTTAACGCCTGTACCTTTTTTTTTGAGTTGTGAAATGTTCTTCGTACAACCAATAAGTCTCTGCAAACAAGAACGAAGTAATTCTTAAATTACATTATTTAAACTTTCATTTCAATTAAAGAATTTCAAAATCTCTGAAGTAAAATCTGCTTTGTCGAATTTACAATACAAAGACAATGGTTCTTAAGAATATAAAACATTACTAGAAATTAAAACAAAAGTTACTTACCCATGCAGATAATTGCACAAATAATTCTAGGTTGTATATTTATTGATGTTTACTATGAACAAAAATTTTAATAAATATGCGATTCCATTCCTTTTGAGACGTTGACTTTTAATTAACTGATCCATGCATTAAATTGATTATTTTGTAATAGATTTATCAGTGTAAAGAATTGATTGGAACAATGCTTTATTTACTTCCATGCAATGAACTGCGTTATTCGTTCAATGAAAATAATTGAGTTACTAAGCATTGAGATACTATTATTGGTCGTTAGAGCTGAAACGCTTCTCTACGCTCCACAAAAGCATATTCGTTAACCTAAATATTTAACCTAAATATTGAATATTGTAATCACTTCCATATGAAAGTGTAAACCCACACGCGTGCAAATTACACTTTAACAAAATCTATTTAATTTATTTGCAATATTAATCACATGAAATGATCAAGTCGCAATAGTATGTGTATATAAAAAGGTGCAAGTCTCTCAAAAAAAACTGGTGCATATTTTCAGTATTTTAATAATGAAAGTATTTGTTTCACTGTCTCAGCAAATGACTGTTCATCATATTTAGTATTCAAGCAATATAACAACCTCATATTATTTTAAAAAACAGACATACGTGACTTCAATCATAATTGAGTGTATTCTTCTGATTAATTTTTAAGTTTCTTTTACACACTTTTATGCAAAAAATGCATTCTTATCAAACAAAAATTACAACCTTATAGTAACGTTTAGAAAACAATGAAGTTCACGAACTTCGACTGATATTTTTATAATCAAAGATACTTGCAGTTACGTCCTTAAAGTTAGCAGACCACTTGAGGCAGATTAAAAAATTTTTACATAAAAATTAACTGCCCATTAACTGCTAATTAAGGACCTTAATTACGATTGAATAGCAACATTAGTTTTTGAGATATTCAAACAATGTTAGAGTTTGGTTAAAATGCCTAAATTGATCATAAAATTAAGTGCTATTTTAGTGCTGAAGGTTAAAAAAAACTTGGCAAATTAAACTGAAAACTATTGGAAATGCGTTTCAAAGTTTTCAATAAACATTCTCACACGGCGCAATTAGTTGGCAACCAGTTTGTAACGCATCGGTAACCAATCGCAACCACCCGACGTGCTAGTCACTAAGTTATTTTGATTTTTAGGTAATTTTATAAAAAATGACAGAACAATCGTTAAATGTTAGTTTCGTAGAAGAAGTGAAAAAATATGCTTGCCTCTATAAATATACATTAAACGAATATTCACGCAAAAACAACACGGAAAAATTTTGAAATACTATTGGGAGAAAGTTTAATTTTACAGGTATTTATTAAATATACGTGTTACATATACAGGGTGGTGCTTTTAAAAACTGGTCATAGGGATTTAGAATTGTGAACTGTTTTTTTTTTAATTCTTGCTCGCCTTGTCAAGTGACAAAAATGGTTTTGGTATCAAAACGCAGCTAAAATATTGCGCATAGCGCTCGCTATCAGAAATCAGTTGAATTACACTTTTTGTAAATATATCAATACAAATTAGTAATTTTTGATGTTTATTTATTGTAACCTTCCTATTTAATTTAATTCTAATATCATTCGAAGCTGTTTCTTGAGAATAAAGCTTTTTATTTGCTTATTAATGACTTTCCTTTCTGCCTTATTGTCAAAACGTAGGAATGTTGATTGTTTACGCAACCCAATACTATTTTTCTTTCATTATCAAAACTAATTTTATTTTTATTGACAAATTTTTAAAAACAAAGTGAAATTCAGCTGACTCCTAATAACAATAGCTGTACGGAGTAATTTTAGCTTCATTTTGATGCCAAAACCATTAACCTATGACCCGTTTTTAAAAGCACCACTCTGTATGTATGTTCTGTTTAATATCAAGAATATTGTAAATAAAGCAGTCCGCTCCTGACCATTTTACTGTATACAGCTAAATGTTCAATATGGCGCAGTCTAAAGAAAATTAACTATTAAAATACGTTGTATGTAAAATTAAGTTAATAAATATGTTACCAAAACTTTGATTAATGGGCAATTAAAATAATTGTATCGGTTTAAGAGCTGTTTAATCGGTTACACACATAATAAGACATACATAAAAAAATATATCAGTAGCAATACAGATTATCGTGCTCTCTCGTTGATATTTCACACACACAAATATAAATTAATTGGCAAAACAGCAAACAGGTAATAGACAAAACTAGATAGCTGTGGCTATTGAGAGAGACGGATCCTTATCCTCTTTGAGCGACTAACTTATCCCGATGGATTCAAATATAACAATGAGTAAGTTATTTATAAGCGGCACCTTGACTTATAACGTAATTCATTAAAGTAGTCAAGGTTACTTTGAAAACAATACAAACAAACAAGATAAGAAACCGTCGAGTATAAGTAATTTGTCTAGCGACATCAAGTTCTTCAACATTAAACATATAGTTACTATGAGGTAAAACTAGTATCACATACGTGTATCAGTCATTAAGGCGTCCTTTTAGACCGTTCGACATCAATAGTTCCCAGTTATAGTTAAGAAACCGTTTGGTACTGCTAATTGGATTGTTCGGATACATTGAAATAGCTGTAAAGCAAAACACTGGTGGCAAATTAGGTCGGCGGCACAGTCTTGAAGGAAAGTCTTTTCCGGTGTTAAGACGAGACACCCAAACGTCGCTGGTCCCCGCTATTTTGCGTGGCAGAACTTTAACCGGCACCTCCTAACAGCATAGGTTTATTTATGCGTAACACTTTCTCCAGTCAGGGTCGAGAAGTTAATTCTTTCAATTACAACAACATAAGGCAGTAACGGTTGTTACGGTAATTTAATCTCTGGTACAAACCGAATTACGTTTGTTGTTTTCGTTCGACGTTTCTAGATGGCGCGCAAAAGTGTTTGTTTTGCGCTTGCTCCGCGATTCACTCGTTTTCTGTTCAAAAAGAATTTCTAAAAGATGGTGGACGTGTGTGCCGTGCTATAATTTTGATTAGGGTAAGAAATCCGCTTGTTTCTGGACCATCGGACGGATAATTGGGTTTTTATTACGCGTGCACCGTAAGTTTTACAAATTCCCTATTTATGCATACAACGTGGACGTCAACATTGTTTCTTCTGTTATTTTAGATCTTTTGCTACACTCGTGGAAAACCATCTTTGGCTACATGCGTTGAAATCTTTTATCTCTTACTACAATCTTTTACTACATTCGTGATGCCATCTTACGCTAAAATCGTTGGATACGATCCTTTGTTACAACCTGTTGCTACAATCTCGGATACGATCTTTTGCTACCATCTTTACTACCTTCTAACCGTACACGGTAGGCAGATTTCTCCTCCGACACCTGGAAACTCGAGAAGTAAAGCAACTTTTGGGTGAACAGTTATTCCACTGCCTGTTACGAAAAAGTCGAAAAGAAAACATGTAATGGTACCGTCTCATTTACGTTTTTATTTGATTATAATTTGAAACGCTAAGATAATTCGATCGCGTATTTCAGTTAGTGGTGCGTGTGACACCTAATTAGCGAACCATGTTTGTTTGTACTCAAGCGCCTTAATCTCGGTTTATCGCCAATTTGTGAATTACACCCATTTTGTTTGTACGGACTGTTTGTAACTACAGTGTTGATAAGTAAAATGTGTGTCTTACGACATCTCGTGTTGATGTATTTTGTTGTGAGTAGTTTCCAATTTAAAAAATAAACTCTATTTATGTGTTATTACTGATATCGTGTCCGGTTATTTTAGTTAAGTGCCACGCCTTACTAAGATTTCTTTTTATCGGCAGTATTAGTTCTGCGCAATAATTATTACTTTGCTTTGAACGTTCTTTTAACTGATTGGCGCCTAGTTTAACCCCCCCCTCCCTCGTGGATTATAAATTTTGGGCACGATATAGGTGTACAAAATACATATTTTTGGAACGTTCAATACTAATGACCACGTTAATTGCGAGCGGCATATATACTCTCCTTACACTTCAGTACTCACGACGTTCTACCGAGGTTATCTAGCCTAGCCGGGAAGCTGCTGAAAATTTACCGTCATTACGTAACCCGCTTTACACGCCGCGCGGTTCTTAATTAAAGGAACTTGCTCTTACCTTTTTAATTTTGCACCGCAACTCTTTTTCTCTGTCACACGGTTCTAGAAGACAACCCCCAAATTCTTGACGTTTATTCTAAACAACATTTCGCTAAATTTATCATTACATATCCGGTGTACTTTACGTTTTACAACAGGCGAATGGTTATAACAACTTCAGATTAATCCATCACTCGTGTTTAGAATTTTCTTTTGCAGTTCTTTTTGTTACAAACACGACTGTTCTCGTTGCCAGTCCAACACAAAGAGAAAAAACGTAAAACTAGCGCAATTGGATTATACTATACGTTGACCTTGTCTTATTAAACTTGCAGTGAAAGTAATAAGCAAAGTAACAGGTATGCAGGAAAATTTTAACGTTAGAAAAGTAAAAACTAGTAAACGTGAATTTTTATTGTAAGAAATAAATGAAGAAAAATGGAAAATAAAATTCAGAATTTAAATTTAGAAGGTAATGGAGCAGAAAATCGGAAGCAAAGCTTCGAAATTTATTCGACTGCAATCGAACTAGATTCCAAACTAGAAAAGATCTAATGCGCACAACTACTTCATTGTATGGGTGAGGAAGCCATTGCTATTTCTAATACGTTCACGTTTGCTGCAAATGAAAATAAAATTGTTATAATAAAATCAAAGTTTGGAAATTATTTCACGCCAAAGAAAAATTGTACGTACAAACGATATAAATTCTTTACATCGAGACAAGGAGTAAATCCAAAATTTATCAATTTTTTAACAAAAATCAAGTCAAACAACGTGAATTTGAAAACAAAACCTTAAAAAAGGATTTAATCAAAACAATGATCATAATTGGCTTCAAAGAAGAGGCAACACGTAAAAAACTACTACAAAATGACGAAAAGCAACTTGAAGAGGTAATCGAATGCTGTATTCTAACAGAAACATCTAAGAAAAAACTGCATGGACACAAAGCAACGATCCATCGCGAGGCCAAGGTCAAAAGAAACGCGTACGAACAAATTTTCAAGTTCACGAGCAAGTGTTAGAGGTAAGATAATTAAAGATTCCACTAAATGCGGATATAATCATAAAATAAATGAATGTTATGCAAACGGTACATTGTGTAAAATATGTAATAAACCTAATCATTTTGCAAACGTATGCACATACTAAAGAATAAATGAAGTTAATCAAAATGAATTTATGACAGATAACATTTTTTTAACTAATTCATATAATTATTGTATGATTAATTTACCAATTTATAGAAATGCTCAAATATCAGTTACGTTTAAAATAGATATAGGTGTTAGTGCGAATATATGCTCAATTGCTCAATTGAAACAAAATGAATTTAATTTAAAAAAATAAAAAATGAAATGCTAATGACTTATACTGGTTAAAAAATTCCAATTTTAAGAAAACGTTGCTTGCAACTTCAATTTAATAGCAAATTACTAAATATTGTTGAATTTTATGTTATTGATGCCATAATAGGTTTAAATACATGTCAAGAATTAGGGTTAATTAAATTGCACGACAAAGTAAATATCAAAACAATTAATACAATAAATAACAATTATTATGAATATGTAATTAAATAATATGTACAGGTTTTTAATGGAATTTATTTATTTACTAGTGATTAAAAACCCGTCGATTGAAGGGCAAATTTAATGCATGAATTTAATAATGATAGACCTATGGCGGACGAAAACGCCCCTGGCCCCGCCTCTAAACGGAAATTTTGGTTTTCGGATTTTTCCCTTTGGTTTGAAGGCAAGACCCATTGGCATGCTGAATTTTAAGTCTCTACAACGTCTGGAAGTACCCGTTAAATTTCGGATACATACATGAAAAAAATATGCGCTTTATCATATAGGATTCGTATGGTACATTTTAAATATTGTATTGTGATGTAAGTGTTATGTATGGTGCCCCAGAAAATCAGTATAAACTTGTAACAAAAAACAGTGTTCACTTGTGGATTGGTTCGTCTTAGTAAAGCATTTGCTTTAAGGTTTAGGAAAACCATTAAAACCTACACATGCCAACCCTTACCAATCTTAGTATTCATATGTAATAATATTAATTAAGTGTGAAACACTATAAATGGTAGTAAAGAACATAAAATATAACATAACAGCCATTGCATGACAACATACAGGGTGTCCCACGGTAACGAGACATTACACATATTTCACAGACTACTTTGATTTGAATTTTGAAAATTTGGCTTTAGGCGTTTTCGGGCATGTTTTTTTCAAACAAAATAATAGCGTCCACCTAATGCTTTCGGTTTTTTTTAAAAAAAAAATTAAATATCTCAAAAACGGTTAACTTTAAAAATAGGAAACCTTAATAAAAGTTTATCTAAAAATTAACGTCGAATCCAAAATTGCAATAATATACAAGGTGTTCCATTAAAAATAACGAAGATAATGTCAACTTTCGGTACAACCGGAAGCGTTAGGTAGACGTCATTAATTTAGTTGAAAAGAACATGCCCGAAAACGCTTAAAATCAAATTTTCAAAATTCAAATCGAAGTAGTCTGTAAATATGTCTAATGTCTCGTCACTGTGGGACACCCTGTATAATAGACTGGTTCAAGCGCCAGTCATGACAATGACGAAAATATAGTAGGTTAAAGAAAAGTAATGGAAAACAGATAATCAGGAGAGAATACAAAATAAATACTAAAATACTAAACTTTAGATGTTTCAAATTGGTAATAAAATCTGAAAATGTGTAAACTATATCATATAGAATTTAAAAGAAAATGGGGAGCCAATTATTAATCCAGTCAGAAATGAACCATGATGCTTTACAAAAACAATTTAAAAAATGTTTAAATAATTTAATTAAAATAAATATTATTGAAAGAGTAACTGGGAGTTCAAAGTGGGTGAATTCTTATGTATTAGTTAAAAAAGACGGATCTCTAAGAATTTGCTTAGATCCCAAACATCTAAATAAAAGTATCAAAGATTCAAAAGTTAAATTGCTAACTTTAGATGATATTTCTTGCAAATTAAAAGATTCAACTATTTTTACTGGCTGAATGCCACAAGTGGATTTGGAATATCCCTTTGGACTCTAACAAGCTGTGCACTTTTGCAACACCATTTGGTAAATTTAGATTCTTACTCACGCCTTTCGGTACAAAAATAGCGAGTAAAGTATTCAAGGAATACACAGAAAAATTTGGAATTGAAAACCTGGAAATTTACGTCGTAAATGACATCTTAATACATGCTAAAACAAAAGAGGAACACAATAAAATGTTAAGAAAAATTTTGAAATTGCTATAAAAATACTATTAAATTTAATTTAAAAATGTCAATTTCTGTTTGACTGAAATTAAATACTTAGGGTTAAAATTTTTACAAGAAGGTGTATCAATAGATGAAAAAATACCAGTAATTAAAAATACGCCTGAACCAACAACCAAAAAAGACTTACAAAGATTCTTAGGTTTAATCACATACGTAGGTAGATTTATTAACAATTTATCAGAGATAAACAAACCAATTAGTGATTTATTAAGAGATAACATTCATTTTGAATGGGGAAATCATCATGCAGAAGCATTAAATAATTTAAAAGATTTGGTAACATCAGATCCAATATTAAAATATTTTGATCATAATAAGTCAGTAACTATTTCAGTAGGTGCATCAAATTATGCAGTAGGTGCGGTATTACTTTAGAATGGAAAACCTTTTGCTTATGCATCTAGGACAATGACTGAAACACAAATTAGATACGCACAGATAGAAAAAGAGCTGTTATCAATCTGTTTTGAAGCAAATAAGTTTTATCAATATATATACGGTTCAAAATTTCAAGTCAAAACAGATCACAAACCTTTTAAACATGTTTCCCGAGACTACAACGAAAGTTATTGTAATATACAAAAATTTAACATTGATAAATTTATAAGCCCGGCAAAAAATTAATAATAGCAGACACATTAGGGCACATTAATTTTCACAGCCTCCTAAGATTAATTGTACCAATTGAAACCATTTTTTAGATTTTGAATAATAAATAACTAATTTATTAGTAATTTTAGCGCTATACTTGTGTTATAGTTTTTTGAAGAGAATTTATCAAAGAATCACTTTAACCTAAAAATACTACATGATTCATTAAAAAAAAATAAAGTTGATGTCCACTTAAACAGGAAGTCAGCCATTTTGTGCAAAGTTTGAAAATATTCATCATGTATACTTGTAAAACTTTTCTTAATACACTTTTGTCTATTATAGATAATAAATAAATAAATAATAATAAATATAAGGCAAACAACAAATATTCTGCAAATTGGTGGTGAGGGGTTGAGTAAGGACAAATCAGATTTCTTGTCTAATATTTGTTTCAGGAATAAGGTCGATATTTTACTTTTACAGGAAACACACTGTGCAGATGAGATTATTTTGCTATTTCTTTAACCTACTTTTATTTTCCTGTCATTGTCGTGACTGGCGCTTGACCGGTTTATTATGTGTCACCATGCAGTAGCTGTGCTGTTATATTTTATGTTCTTATTTACCTTCTATAATGTTTACACACTTGGTTAATATTATTACATATGAATACTAGGGTGGGTGAGGGTTGGCATGTTTAGGTTTTAGTGGTTTTTCTAAACCTTAAAGCAAATGCTTGCCAAGACAAACAAATCCACTATTGCACACTGTTTCGTCACTACACTATACAGGTTTGTACTGATCTTGTGGGAACCCATACATAACACTTACATCACAATACAATATTTAAATGTACCATACGATTAAATAAATAAAATAAAAAATAAATCAAGTGGCCTTGAATTTACAATCAACCTGTATATTGAACAAAAAATTCCAAATAGCATTAAATAAGTTCCAATTAATTTGAAAAATGTTTATAAAACTAAGTCTGAAATTACTGAATCGAAAGACGATTTAATGTGTTTGGACAAAGATTAATAATACCAAAATTGTGGAGAAACAAAATTTTAAGTGATATTTATACAGAGACTTAGGTATAAATAAATGTATAGCTAGAACAAAAATACAGTGTACTGGCCAAACGTAAATACTCATATTGAAGAATTAATAAGTAAATACAAAATATGTCATATATACTCAAATTCAAACACAAAAAAAACCATTGACGTCTTATTATATAATTAAAAAACCGTGACAGAAAGTAGGTCTAGACATCAATGAACTGAGAGGACAAAATTATTTAATAGTTGTAGATTATTATTCAAACAGTAAACAGTTCACCTCATCACCAGCAATCTAATGGATTAGCTGAAAGATCCATACAAACTATTAAAAAGTTAATTTAAAATGCATGAACACTAACCAAGATATTTATCACGAGTAAAGTTGAAAAAATTATATGATTTGGTTTCAAAGTTATCCTAAAGGTACATGGCAGAAAGGAATAATTGTAAACAAAATAAGACAAATAACCTTGTAAGAGAAGATGGAACATGTTTCGTATGCCATCAGATTTATATGAAGCATGGATATGATAACGACAGACATCCTCCAACTTCTTTCGTTGCGATCAAGTGTTTACAACAAATGAAAGAAGAAATGAAAATAATGTACATTTAAGGAAGGTTGCTCTTAGAAAACTAACAAATAAATCATTATAAAAATCGTATTTCAAAATACTTACGAAACTACAATATTTTGTTTTATATTAAAATATGTTAGGATTAGTTAAGTTTATAAGAGAAGGAAGATGTTACATATATGTATGTTGTGTTGCATACCAAGAATATTGTAAATACTTATAATTGCAAATAAAACAGTACGTCCCTAACCGTTTCACTGTATGCACCTAAATATTTAATAATACCAGAAATACATCATTCCCCCGAATGTATAAGGCCCAGATGATTCTATATTTGCATATGAACTTTCCGATAGGTGGCGATACGTAATTATAATATTTTAGTTTCTTGTTACTTTCACACCTAACACTTAATTTAAAATTAGAGATTAATTTAAACAAACTTAATAGTATATCCTAGTAATATTTATACAAATGAAATACTAATGCGTTGTTCCATAGTGTGGTAACATTATTTTCGATTTTACAACGCGCAGCCATCATTGATGGAATATAATCGATTCTGGATCCATCACGACACTATAATCGCAATATTATAATGACGAAACCAAAAGTCGACGCATAACGCCATCTATCGGTGACTGAAGGAAACACTAACACGTGAGAATCTACTGCTTGTATCAAAATACATCATCTCCCAAAATGTAGAACGTCCTATAGATACAAACAGTAGATTCTATATACGTGTTAGTGTTTTCTTTTAGTCACCGATAGATGGCGTTATGCGTTGGTTTTCCGGTTTTGTTGCTGATTGATTGAATATTGCGAAATAATGTTGCCACACAACGAAACAACGCAATAATTTAAAATAGATTGTTTTTAAGTTTTTAATATTTCATTTGTATAATATTACTAGGACAAACTATTCAGTTTGTTTGAATTAATCTTTAATTTTAAATTGAGTGCTAGGTGTGAAAATAACAAGAAACTAAAATATTATAATAATGTAACACGTATGGCCACCTATCGGCAACTTCAAGGATTTTATATACAAATATAGAATCGTCTGGGTGTTATACATTCCGGGAAAGATGATGTATTTCTGCTTCTATCTATGACACGTTCTACATTCCGGGGAAATGATGTATTTCTGATAATACATATTTTTTGTGATTGCTTTAGTTACTCTTTAGTCGCCAAACGTGCGAAAGGCTTAAGACAACTAAAATTTACTTTAAAACGTATATAGATTTAAGTGCTCCCTGTTTACTAATT
The DNA here is from genome assembly GCA_030710515.1 of Abscondita cerata. Classification (NCBI taxonomy): domain Eukaryota; kingdom Metazoa; phylum Arthropoda; class Insecta; order Coleoptera; family Lampyridae; genus Abscondita; species Abscondita cerata. The sequence goes on along the minus strand of JALBCR010003743.1, from coordinate 34,897 downwards.
TGTAAAAGGAGTTACATATCTGCCGACAAAATTGCCTTAATGCGAATGAATTTCCGTAGGTGCTACGTTTATTTATTCATTTATTTACGTTAACACGAGTCGACACTAGATTTCGCAACACTATAGATGTGTTAAAGTTTAATTTTAGTTGTTCAATGTGGTTTCTAACATTTGTTCTGCCAAAGATAGCAGATCAATGAACATGTAAAAAATTTGAGTGCTTTTGTAATTGCACACATAAAGCACTTAAATAGCACTTAAATCTAAACACACCCTAGACTTTGATTTTAATTTGTTCAAAATTTTTAACACTTGGTCTGCTAAAGACAGCAGGTTAATCAGTTATTCAGAAAAAGTTTTTGAAGCACTTAAATAGCACTTAATTTTTGATCAATTTAGGTATACTTGATTTGCTAACTTTTCTTTGAGGTAGTAGATCATATCCCTAAAACTGCTGCAGCAGTTTAATCGTAATTGAGGTACTTAATTAGCAGTTAATTAGCATTTTAATCTACAAAATTGTTGGTCTGCGTTAAGTAGTCATCATGTATTACTTATATTCTAGAATTTGTTGCTTTGGTAAAGAATGTTAATAAAATTTCTGAATTCAAATTAGTTTTTAAAGCTCCAAAACTCTTTCTAATATATTTTCACAAAAATCTTTTTATAATAATTTAAAGTCAAGTGCAAAAGGTATATATTGGTAAAACTACTAGAAGTTTTAATAAAAGGTTATGCAAACATTTAAGATATATTAAAATAGAAATAGATACTCTAATAATGATTCTTAGTTAAGTCAACCTTTGCTCAAGATGTTATTGAGAATGGACATGTACAAACTATTTACATTAAAACTACTAATCCTAAAATTATCCTTAATGATCAAATCAAATTTGAAAATCTGATATGTAAATATAATGATAATTTTATTTAATTTAATTGCTAACTTTGAACTAAATTCAAAAATTTTACAACAATAATTGTAGTTAGGATATTTTATGTTAATGTAATTATTTATAATTAAATGTCATATTAATGTCATATTTTAAATAGTATAGTATTTGTAATTGCAAGAATTATTATTTTATATCTTTTTTTATGTTGTAGTGAATTGACACAATAAGCTGTATATTATAAATACAAAATGTAGATAACCTCTGTATGTACAATAAGGATTTAAATCAATGTTAAAATCGGTCATTAATTGTAGCAACCTGTCGATGTAAACTAACATTAGTGTATTGTTACAAATTTGATTTAATTGAAATATAAGTAAATTATGTGCTTTTCGATTGGTTAAATTAAATTGTTTAACGATCTCAAAAACTCATTCATAGTTGTAAGTTTTTTTCATGTGCTATTAAAACAAATTAATGCTAAAATTAAACTGTTTTACTACCCCAATATGCTAAAGTACAATTAAGATAACTGTGTGAAATTGAAGATGAACTAGTAAAATATCCAAACAAGAAGTTGTAAATTTTTAGTACTCGTTATTACGTCAGTAAAACGGCGCATTTTGAAATTAATAGAATAGTAATGTAATAAGGAAGTGATAATTAGATCCTTTATTGCTTCGGCTTGAGATGTCATATACATCTTCAAGATACTAAGACCTTAATTGCATAGAGGCACTTCTAACTAGATTTGTCTTCCAATTACCAATTTGTAACAGGGATACATGAGTTAACTGCATCGTTGCATGTGTTCCATAAACTTCTTGTAAATAAACATGATAATTAGTAAAAAGAAGTTTACGTTGGGAATGTAAACCTGTAAGTCTGCTCTACTATTAAAATTAATTAAACTTGTATTTTCTAAAATAATTGGGTATTATAAACTAAAATAAAAAACAAATATTACAGAAAATGACATTTATAAATTTCAAATTTGTTTAGTTTTAGCTAAACTTGTAAAGATATTTAATAGAAATTTAATAATTAAATTTCTTTTAAACCGAGTTTAACAAGTTAATAAAGCATCTTCTGAACAAAATTACAACAAGAATTGATGGAATCTAAACTGACACAATACAAGACATGCATACTTTTGTCGCATGTATGGTTAGGAACATCAGGAGCTCAGCAACGACTGCTTTATAGCAATAAGTTCTACTAATTTTCTTGAACAAGTTTCACGTACTATTTTTCTTCTATTCCGCTTAATTAATTCATTTTAATGTCATTAATTGTCTTTCCTAATTTGCAGACGCATTTGAAGTACATACTATATTGACAACACTGCTGTATACATATTTCCAAAACCTGTTACAATATCAAAATCAATTAATTTGCTCTCAAAACAAAATTATGGATTTATGTGACTTTTCATATACACCCCAGTCAATAGAGCAAATAATAATTAAATTAGTACCTTATAGTCATGTTTTATACCAAAAGTGAATTGTCTTTATATTGTAGGTATATCAACATTTAAGAGGAATACGTGCGCCATCGCTAAACATGCACTATAAGTACCCTTAAAACAGTTTTTAATTTTAAATGTTTGAAATAAAACTTAATGTTTTATGAAAGACAAACTTGGAGCGTTGTCACTGTAGTATTACTTTTTTTTCAAAATTCTTAGTTTTTGTTTTTATGTTTGAATTTGTACATTTTATAGCATATTTAATACCACAATTTTAATAGAAATAAATACAAATTCAAAATTCTACTACAACCACAACAAAGTCCCTTCTTATATCTTCCAATTTCAATCAAAACATTGCTGATAACTTGAAAATTTTAGTCAATTTTATAGGTACTTTGAGACCATTCGACACATTAAAATACTTACTCATAGTGCATGAGTACCCCTACCACTCCATCGCCTTCGTTCTCGGTCAATTTCAGTCATCTTTACACGCATTTTCCGCGTGTCAAATATCATTTTATTGAAAATAAGAATATACGTTTTGTCTATTTATATTTCACCTTTTAAAACTATTTTTATTTCTTGACACATCTGACCAGACACGAGCATTCAGTCTTGATTGAAAATATTGGATTAAAAATTTTAATCGCAATTATGTAGAAAGTAATTGCCCGACAATAGGAGGGTTTTGCACACATTAAGTATGTATTATTACCTCCTATTTTGCGAAACATTTACGCTATACCACAAAAAATGACGGTTCTACAAATTATTAAAGAAAATTATTTTTTCTGAAAAATTATTATTCGATAGAGTCGAGTTAGTGACAATTTTATTTGTGTTTTTGTCTCTTTTTATGCCATTTTCTCGACTAAAAAGAATGAAAAACACGTTTTTTGCACTTAAATGTTAATAAACAATGTAATGACAATACATGTTCGATATAAAACATGACTATAAGGTAATTTATACTATTTACAATTACATGGCCCTGGCGGTACCCTACCATTAGTTTTTTCAAAAATGTATCTTTATTTACTACACTAATATTCCGCCTGAATTGAAGTACAATTGACAAGTACTTGCCCAAAACTTAAATAAATTTAAAATTATGTTACAAAACTTTTAACCGAAGAAACCGTCAATGATTTATAACAACCTATAGAACAAAGTTCTACAAATTCATTAAAAATTAATGCACAATCAAGTAGGCTCTTTGGTGATCACTTTTATAATTCTAATAGCATCTTAATTATTTCTATGTCAAATGTTCATTCCCAAATTTATACTTTTAGTTAACAGTTTTCATGTGTGATTTACCGTTTGTTTTTTTATAGGTGTGCCTTATTCTACCTGTCGCATATCATTAAAAAGCTCTACAACAATGACTGCCTGGTGATTATGGTCAACGTTTACATTACTGTGATTAGTTTAACAATCATTTGAACATTAATGATATCTTAAATTTGACCTTCATGTCTGATGAAGCCTGGTTTCATTTGTCAGATACATAAACAATCAAAATTTTTGTAGTTGGGCGGCAATAAATCGGCACAACTTTGTTGAATACAGGCTTCATCCTTTAAAAATAGAAGTATGGGTTGTATTATCAAGACGTAGAATATTTGGACCATACTTTAATGACACAATAAATATTTAAGATTAAGGTGTTTCAAAATCATTTATATTCATTGGAAGAACCACAAGAGACTATTAGAAGGAAAGTACAAAATATTGATGTTCGTATACTTTGGTATCTTTATTTGAAAATAAGAAGAGACGAATTAATTTATGTTTGGCTAATGGTGGCGCTCTATTTTGAACACTTATTATAAGTTTTTGTTGTTTGGTTATACATAAGATTAACGTGTTTATAATAAGAATCTATAGCTGCGTAATAAATTACTATTTTTTATTTAGTAATGGTATGTAATTATAAAAAGTCAGACCTTACTTTTTGAACAAAATAATTTGATAATGATTAATGATTAATAAATTAATTAAAATTGAAGATTTTAATTGAAATAATTGTAATCCTTTCTCTAAACGAGACGCCCATGATTTTTAAAAGGAAGATAAACACAAAGCTACCAATCAAGTAAAAATTTAAATTTGCGGGAAATTCAACTTGTCTTCATCATTTTGGCTCACCCTGTAAATTCTCAAATCTTAAGAAATTAACACATTCATCAAGGAAGCTAAAACCCATATTTTCGACTTATAAAGGTAACTTTCCATTAAACAGAATTTGTTTATGATTCAGAATGTACATTATTTTAAACCAAATTAATTTTGACAACACTGGCCAATTGTTTTGTGATATAAAGTTAAAAATTATGTGAGAATTTAATTTCGATGTCGGAGTAGCGCTTTGTATTTAAGCACATTGTTTTCTTGAGGTGCCTGGCAAAGACTTTTTGGATCTTCATTGTAGTAGCCCGGCTCGACTAGGTTAAAGTGAAAGTATAACCAATAAAAACACATTGCAGACGTGGGGGCTGCGAATTAAATCTACTGCTCCGGATCCGTTCGTAAAACAATAATATTATAGAATTAGAAACTGCACTGCAGAGGTTGGGTGTTAAAAATTGAAATCTAAAGACAAGATCTCTTCGGCAGGAATAATGTTATGAAAAATTAAGTGTCGTACTATAAAGTTAGCGTTTGTGAATCAAATCTCAAAGACAAAATCTCTTTCTATATAGCAAAACGTTTAGAAAATCGGTTAGAAACGGCGGTCAATAAAAGAATAATTTGAAATTAGGTATCAAGCGATTAATCAACAATAAATTCTAAGCGGTTTCAATAAGGAATTTCAGAAAACAACTGAAAAAGGAATTGAATTTTAACTATAAAACTCGAGCTTTTATACTGTAAACTTATCAATCAAAGGGGAAGTTTATGCATGTTTGATTTGTAGGTGAGAAAAATGGCGGCAAAACAATTTACATATTTTTAAAAACGCCATCTATTGAAGTTCGTTACACAATTATGATGTAAAGTGGTTTAAAAGATTTCTCTGTATACGTTAAAAAACTATCACTGTACTTTAACGTGATACTAATTTGCGACTTCTAGTTATTTACAAAAAACGTTTTTTTGAAACAAAGTTGTTTAGGACTTCATAAAATTTATATAAACTTTTGTCTCAAAATTAAGTTGGAACCCCATCCTATTTTTTGGCTTTTACACCTTGTATATAAGCTGCTGTCAAGGATTATATGCCTCTTCAAAAAGCAAATTAAACATGTCAAAATGTTTGCAACACCATATGAATCTGGAACGTAATAGACCAATGCATTAACGAGAATTTAACTCAATAACACTTAACAGAAATGACATGGAAAAAGTGGAGGATGCTGATGTAACAAAGGAAGTAAATACATAGTCTGTAAATATATCATGTTTCTTGATATAATAATTAAAAAAACAGATATGAGATACCTTATTTACAGTTCTGTTAGGTAAAGTTCTAGTTTCTTTTGTTGACTTATTTTTGTCTACTTTTTTCAAGTTCATAGTTTATCCTGCTCACTCTGAACAACAAATAAAAGCAATTGTGTACTAAAAATTCGTACTGTATGATTTTAATACAAATAATCTTAAAAAAAAGCAGTTAGAACTGGTAAATTTGTTTTGCATCTTGTTACGGTTTATTTCTAAACAAACTCCAAAAATATAGCAGTGCTTGAAAGCCTAGCCGGCAGCTCCTCTTAGTCGGAAGTGGTCGTGGGCTTATTGAGAATCGTTCAAAATGAAGGCTTCTAAACTGCACAAAGATTTTATTAGGCGCTACCTAGGATTACGTATAAGAGATATCTAGAGCCACTAGAAACTCGTAGACACAGAAACAAACCGTACATGGATAAAAATATGTATATTATTATAGCGACTAGAGTTCAATAAAACACATAGACACAACAATGATAATATAATTTAGAATTAATAGCAAAATATACTTATAAAATAATAATAATTCACGAGAGCGAGTTAAGGCACGAATAATAATTTGAAACACAAACGCCCCAAATAGGTTAGCGTATTATACACGTTTGACAGTTGCAGCACCGATCCCTCCACGCAACCTAACACTGTTCGGAACGTATTCGACAACAACTATGGAGAGTACCGGACCCTGCCCAATCACTCAAATAGTTCCAAAGCGCACAAAATCAATCAAGCACTCGGCATCCAAATCTAAGATTTTATGATCCAATGAAAAAAAGGACAACCAAAATGAACTCCGCTGACAACACCTTGGGTGGTATACCTGACCAGAAGGCGGTTACAAGGTAGGTTGAAATTACATCGCTGGTGATAATACCAGACCCATTTCAGTATTTTATAATTTTTGAATTATTATTCTTGCCAGCATAACCAGAATTAAAGATCCATTGATTAATTAAAACGGAGTACGTCTGCAATGACCAGCAGAAGAAGCCAAAGAAAAAAACCAACAAAAAAAGGTGCTTGCAATTAATAGAACCCGTGATAGCAAATATTTTATTAAAACAAAAGAAAGTAAAAAGGTACTGACACAGGAACAGTAGTTAAAGACTTATTCCCTAATTTGAATGAGATGATTTTACTTCAATTGATATTACAAAGCCCATGTCTAATTGTTTAATTTTTAGATAACATTGTCCATGTACACCTTTTCACGCCAGGCAGCAAATAGGAAATGAGGTATAACTTTTGCGAGTAAATGAAGATAAATCATCGGAATTGGCAATTTCAAATAACTAAAATTCCCAGAAGATTTTTAAAACCAAAAATTCATATTCAAACGCATGAGTGTAAACACGGCTGTCTATATGGTAGGGAGAAATTGGTATATAAGTCAATTATTTGCGAAATAATACTGTCACAATCTTCACACTTATTCATTTGACAGTTATAACAGTTTATAAATTGTATTGGTAACCCGTCAAACAGAAAACATGAAAATAAATACAACAACGTTGATTCTTGTAATATTGCTCCACGAGATCTACATTGTATAACCCGAAAACTAAATCTTTGCTTTCCTTTATTTACCAACAAAACACGGAGGTTTAAATAAATGATTCTATTAATTAATATTAAAATTTGAGTTTAAACAACAAATTCCACTCGTCGCAACTAAAAGCACAACACACCAATGACATTTATAACCGTCACCTGAGAAATGACCCAAAGCAATTGCTTGTCGAAAAGTAAGTCTTAACTATTAAAGTGCTTTTCAGTTTGTTCTACTTCGACTTTAGTGGTGTCCAAAAGTTGTAAGTTTAATCACTTTATTTTATTATCATCGTTGCGAAATATTTATTTGTAAGAATGTTAGTAAATCGATGCATAACAGTAATAACAAATTATACGTAAATTAGTCTAAAGTGTGTAAAAGAGCGGCTTAATGTAGGTACGCCTTTTGACTTCTTTATGCACCTTCTGACGTTGACATAGTTTCTAATTGTTTGAAATTTTCTGCACTCGATAGGCCGCTTAACACTAAATAGTATTTTCTTACTGTATCATATAAATTTACCGTAATACAATAACTATGTAAAATAATACCATAATATTTATTGTAAGAGTGTCTCAATTATTAATCCAGTTTTTTTTAACCTAAATACTAATGTTTATCTTTTTTTCTAGACCAATTCAAACACAATGTAACAAGATATTATGTTAGGTAGATAAAATAGAACAAATTGATGTGATCATAATAAATACTCAAAACGTATTATACTAAAAATCAGTAAAATAAATTATTTTTATAAATTCTTATTTATTAACCGAATAAATTTTTTATTCATTAAAGCGGTGCTTACACGTAAAGAATTGAGCACTTGAATGATTTAGTACTAGTCAAATAACTTTTTAAATTCAATCAACACAAATATACCATTTTAAGTACTACTAGAACATAGACAGATCTATGCCTGGACAGTGAGATTTTTCAATAAAACGATAATTTTCATCGTCAGAACGTCTTAAAAATGGTCAATCGCAGCGTAATTTAGGCTCAATTACGTAAAATTAAAAGTATTATAATTATCAATCAATCGTCTCAGCAAGGATTGATTTATTAGCTACAAGTTACTTGCTTCATATTTATATTTATTTATTATCATTGTTTGTTATTTTGTATAGTACTACTGCTTGTCGGCAAAATAAATGCCCTTATATTCGCTTGCAGTCGTCGATTCTGACGATGCATCTAAAGATCGTACCGCCTTGTCTTGTGTATGCATCATTTTGTGCCATGTGGTTGGATCGGCACGTGGTGTAAGAAACCGTTTGTTTTATGGATGAGTGATGGAATCAAATGCACAAATTTACAAAAATGCTTATTTCTTGTTTCTAACTTGTATACATTTACTTCAGCGATGGCGAGATAAACCTTTTTATTTTGTTTTTTAGTATAGAAATCGAAATCATGCGGAAATAACCAAAAAAGTACGCTCATTGGTGACTTGGCGGTTTTCTCAGGCTACCGACTAGAAGAGTCATTCAGCTTTATTGTAGCTTTTAGCTAAAGTCTGTATACTATTGGCGTGGAGTAATAAATCATAATTGCTTGAAATAATTCTTTATTTTCTTGTGAAAGCGGTACTTCTACGGTTAAGTAAAAACCAATAAATTCTAACCAAAATACGATCATTGTGCCACTCTTGCAGCATATCGACCCATCTAGGGTCTGAGAACAATAGTTTAATCTGTGTAAACACGTTGCCATCAGCCCAGGTACTGACGAAACGAGAATCATAGCCGTAGATGTGGGTATTATACCAAGATACAAAAATAATGGTATATAATACGTAAGAAGTAAAATTTGTAATGTGATCTACTATACAAATAAAATAAATAACATATAAATAATATATGACATAAATATAAAATAAAATAGTAATGCATATATCGTCAGTACATTTATTACAATTACAATTAATTTGCAGGGACCGATTTTTAGGCATCAAAAGTAAATTTGGCTCAATTATAAAATTATGTGGTTGTCATGGAAACTTATCAAAATGAATAGATAAAAGTAACAGGCATAAAATGTTCATTTAAATAACAAGACATTAGTAGGTAAAATAGGTATATTTAAAAATAACTGACAATACTCACTCATGGTTACAATAAATGGTGTTTAGAGAGTAGAACACTGTTTCAGGCACATTACGCTTGGTCATTTAACTTTCTTCCTCGTCTGAAATTTCCATTTCGGAATCAGAATCGCTGTCTTGTGTGTTTACTGATATAATAATTGGCTCCAATGTTATCTCTACTAAATTATCCAGTTGCCAACATTTGTCTTCTTCCTTAACGACATGAGATACACAGTTCTTCCATCTTTCAGGTGTTACTTTGTTTAATGCATTTTCCAGAAGTTTTTTCGTCGAGTTTAAAAGTGGTATTGTTACGAGCGACGTCACCTTTACTTGAGCCCAAACCAACTCTATAGGATTCAGCTCACAATGGTAAGGTGGTAAACGCAGTACTTCAATGCCCCGATTCTTTGCCATTTCGTCAATAACATGACGTATATACTTATTCTTATGAACTTTAACAATATCCAATAATTCTCTTTTCACCATGTCATCCTCAAAAGTTATATTCTTAACAGATAACCAATCTATAATTTCTGCTTTCCTCCAAGCGCTGGTAGGTAAATTTTCGTATCTTCGTGAGTGGTAGCTGGCGTTGTCCATAACTATTATAGATCCTTGGGGTATCAAATCTAGCATCTGCTCAAAATATTCTTCAAACACATTAGCATTCATGTCTTCGTGGTAGTCGCCAGTTTTCTTTGATTCGAATTCTAACAAACCACCATCTACAAAGCCATCTTCATTGCCAATATGAGTAATAATTAACCGTGTTCCTTTCCCAGAAGGCGGTCGAAATCCTGTCGATAGCCCTTCTATAAATCCTTGTCGAGCACTCGTAACGGTATTATCATGCCATGTTTTTTACGGTATGTCCTGCATTGATCCAGGTTTCATCCAAATAGAATATACGCCTGCCTTCACGCCTATATTTTCTTATTTCCCGAAGATAATTTCTCCTCCATGTAATAATCTCTTGTTTTTCAATTAAAACGGATCTTCTATTTATCTTCTCCCAAGTAAACTTCAACTTGCGAAGAAGTTTCCACAGTGTTCTACGACTCATTTGGGGTAGATTTTCATCCTCATTTACTGCTAGTAAAATCTTATCGATTGTAGGAATCTCTTTCCGTAAGTAGAACGAGTGAACCTTTCTACGGACAGAATTCCTCATTGCATCATCTAATTCCATCGGGCGCCGACCAGGAGATGGAAGTGGGTGAAGCACTTGTCCCAAATTTTTCTTTCCCTCACTAGTTTATAAATTTATAAATTGCAGAACATAATCCTACAATATCATCGACACTTTTGCAGGGTGTTGACATCGAACAGCGTCATGCACATTTAAAATTATAATTTTTTTCTTAGCAGATAACGCACCACTTTTAACACGTTTTGCTGGTGAAAAGTTTTCCATTTCAAAATTATTTGCACTAACACACAAACAAACAAACAAGCCGATTCATTGCTAATAACAAACTAAACATATTTTCATTTAGAAAGTATACGAAGCCATTCGGTCAAACAACTAATTATCTGCCGTAATGACTGCGATAACGACCCTACTTTACCTGATGATTGATAATCCAACACACATTTTGACACTAAAGAATAATTGTTTTAAAATTACTTTATTTAGCTATATCGATTCTTAATTGTAATAATAAGAAACAAACCACATAATAGTAAATAATTTTTTTAAATATTCCACAGTTTAATAAGATACAAATAGATTCATAACTTTTGTAAAACTCAGTATACGTACCTATATAAAATTAAAATTTAAAATAGACAAATTGAGAAACGACACATTTGTCATTTATCGATTTTAAAGTTTAATTTTATATTCAAATACTGTGTTTTTACAAAAGTTTTGTATCTATTTATATCTTATTAAACGGTGGAATATTGCTGAATTAAATTATTTACTATGAAAAATAGATTCCACAAAGTAAGGATTGAAACAATAAAAGAAACCACATAATAATTCATATCAAGGTAGATTTTACTATTATAATATATTTACCTACTAAAAATATGATTTTCCAAACGTATCAGGTACCTACGCCACTGCAATACGGAAGATTTGATAATTCTGACAGGTTTATTACTCCGCGCCAATAGTATACTGAGTATAGTAAAGCCTCGTCTTAAGCCGCCTTTGTAGACGAATTGGTTAGTTGTTGCGTAGAATTTTTTTTGCTCTCCCTAATCAGGGTTCGATTCCGATTGTAGTATTATTATTTTTTTAAGTTTATTATAGACGTCGTTATAATACAATTTTGTCAAGTTTATTTATTTATTTATTCGTATGGTATATTTTCATTATTGTGTTTTATGTAAATGTCGTGTATGTTGCTCTAGAAGATCAGTATAAACCTGTATAGTGTGGTGACGTAAAAGCTATTAGCGGTGCAAAATACTTCCAGTACAAGGTTTGCATAAATTTTTTTAGACGACGGTTTTAATTTCTCAAATAACAATTAATTTAAATTTCAAAACACGTTTAATTTTTGACACAAATCTAGTTGTTCAGAATTGTTAAAATTTTTTTGCTTTTGACCGGTTTCATAGCTTTGTATTTTCTTCTACAATGTCAAATAGTGACGGAAATAGTACTTGCACGCCTCCTGAATGAAATTAATTGGCTTAAAATGCCACTCTTCCCAACAAATCCAAAATTCGTTACCAAGCTCAATTTAATAGAGGGTCATTTATAGTCGATAGTAGGTTAAACGTTTATGGAAAACAGGACATATGAGCAATCTGAAAATTTGGCTACTGCTAAATGGAACACGGTCTATCTTTTCTAGAATCTTTTTACTTTGACGAGTGTTGCCGCTTCTACTCAAAAGTAATAACATCTTGTTAATTTTAAATAAAATCCTGCATATTACTCAATTTTTTAGAATCGCAATTTCTTTCTAATATATTCTTTATTTGAATAATTTCTATACCTTATAAGGATGCGTTTTGTATTAAACTGTTACAATTTGTTACGTACTACAAATTGTGAACCTGAAGCAAAGTACGATAGCGCCCCACTAAGCCTTCGTGCACGCAGTCCCCTCCCGTAAGCCAGTTGCCCCACTCAAGCTAGGCCTTATAAAAGCGTGAGCTCTTGCGTTAAACAGGCAGTTGGTGCCGAATACCTGTTCCGCTTGGTCTTGCTGTAAAAATTCGAGTAAGTCTGCTATCTTTTAATTTAAACCGCCAAAGATACCGCTTTGGCTAGTCCGACCGCATGTTGCAGAGATACCGCTTTATGTTCCTGTAACTGTTCTTTTTCCTATCCGTGTGTTGTATTTGGGGTGACGCATTTTCGCGCCTTGAGTACACAGTTGTCCAGGTTGGCATAGCGCATTTCGTGTGTTAACTTGGTTATTCCGCTTTATTGACCTATCCGTGTTGTTGTGTCTGGGGTGACGCATTTTTCTCGCCTTGAATACACTCACTCAAGCAATTGCCGGAGTTAATATAGCGCATTTTCGAGGTCGACTGGGTTACTCTACACTGCTTACCGTATCACTTAAACCGACCGCCCTCTACATTACCGAAACCCTCACCCCTATAAACGTGAAATCCGCTGACTGCTTTTGGGTTGCATGGTTTGTGGTTTGTACTTTGATACATGCTGTTTTCTCGTTCCCTATTAAATAAAGAAGTTTTTGAGTTTTAGTGTAGTTCTTTTATTTTTCCGAACTGCTTCCCGAAGACGATCAGACCTCTGGAATTTTTAACCTCCACTGTAGCTGCCCGACAAGCAAACGGAGAGTAATCTTCGTCATCAAATCTGGCGCCCGAGATCCGTCCTGCTTTATTATTTACAGTAACTAAACCGAATTGGGAAGCAATCGTCACAACCGGTTTTTGAGATAATAATGATTTTAAGTTATTTTCTTTCAAAATATCATTCCACCAAAATTTTAAATTTAGCTGCTATTTGAACCCATATAAGGCTGAAATTTAGATGCAGTTTGCAAAACCTTTTATTTAACAGCTACCTAAATAAATTTATTTTATCTTATACAGGGCGGTTTAAAATTAATAATTTTGATGTGATACACAAATAAGGTCAAAACTGTATTTTTTAAAATAAACACGCTGTATATTACTTGAAATCTTGATAGACAATTAAAATGCCTTTTAAGTTGATATAACATAGTAGTATAGCTAACTTGTCAACTTTTCGAAATAATCGCAATGATTAAAAAATCACATTGTCTTCACGATAATTTGTGTTTGACAGATGTCAAAGTTTTGAGATTGCAAAATTTTGAGATTTTGCAATTATCTTCGACGTCGTAAACATTCACTTATCTTTTGAGGGAGACTACATGAATGCACAGTTTATATATTGTATAGTATCTTATGAGATTTATTTGAGCATATAACTGTAAAAGTTAAACAATTCAAAAAATATTGATGTTTTCATAAAACTATACATTTTTTAAATTTTTATTAATTGAACAATAATTAATCAAGTTTACCAGTTTACTTAAGCAGTTACATTCATCCAATATAGACCATTACTAGTAATGAAATAATTTTCTCCAAAGCTTTCATTGATTATGTCTACGAAATGGTGGTGGAACTTAGAATTATTTGGTATGTGCTACATACAAGATTTTTTCTTATTGAAAACAAAGGATAAAACAAAATTAAACGTATTTCGAATTCAAATATTAATTTAGTAGTGTTACCTGTGTTATAATTCTCAAAAGCACTATCAAAACAATCTGATCGTGATCAGTGACAAAATTTACAAAATGTCACTTTAGCAAAGTTTTGTTGCTTTATTCCTCTACTCTATCTTTTTATACAAAATGGTAATAAATAATTGAAAAAAAAGTATGACTTTATGGCTGAATCAAAATTATGAAACAGATTTTAATAACAAACAAAATTTATTTCTCAGCGAAACACAAAATATAATAAAAAATGTGAATAAATATAAAAACATGTGCTTTAAACCACTTTTTAGCAATTCCTTTTTATATCTTGTAAGAAATAAACTGAAAAGTAATTTTATAGGTATTTTTGTTTCTTAGTATTCCAGCTTCAGTTTATACATAATTGAATTACATGAACGTTTTACAAAATAAGCCAAACAATAAGATTTCTTCTGTTTATAAATAATCTGATAAGTTATATTTTGTATTTTTAGGCGAGTGTATTTTGTATAACTTGTAATTTGCTTGCAAACCATAATGTACTAAATGATTACATTAAATCAAATTTCTAAGAGATTAGACACATCTTTTGCTAAGCAATTTTTTCCCTTACCGTAGTAATCGTTTACATACATGTACATATTAAAACACAGAAAGTAGACTTTTCATGAGGTATCCTTTTTTATATAATTCTTTGTTGTCATTGGTGGAAACAAATCGTATAGTAGCAAAGTGCAATTTCCGATTAGGTGCCGATGTCCAAGATTTCACATCTTTCAAAAGAAGTGATAGATCAATTATATTAATATTGATAATTCCAGTTTATAGAAATATTAGGTGTTTGTGAACGATTTTAATAATATGATACTGTAGACAAACTATAACAAATAATTCGAGAAGTAAACATTTTTTATTCTCGCATGATCTGCGCAGGTACTTACTTCTGGCAATTGTACGAATCGTCATGCTAAAACAAAAAAAGGTTTTTCAACTCTGATTATTCTATTACACTAAATTGTGTTGAATTCAAATATTTTTGATTACAGTTTACGAGGGTGGTCTGAAAAGTTTCCCAACCTAACATAGCTACAAGAATTTTTATCTTAAAATTTATTTTTATTTTTCTACATAGTCTCCTTTGTGACATAATATACTTCTCCCAGCGATGTTCTCATCTCTTTAATCCGTCCAAATAGTACTCGGCGTTTTTCTTCTGCAAAATAATTCGCTTCACGAAGGTGATTGCCTCTTCATTTGACAAAAATCTTTGTCCTCTGAGCGCAGTTTTTAGTTGAGGGAACAGAAAGAAGTCGGTTGGGGCTAGATCTGGTAAATGAGGTGGATGGTCAAGCAGTTCAAACAGTAATTCATGGATTTTTGCTATGGCAACTGTTGAGGTGAAACAGGATGATCTTTTTCTGCAAATGTGGCCGTTTATCCGCAATTTCTGCCTTCAGCTTGTCAAGTAATGATCCCAAAATCAGTAGCCATCACTTACCCAGCCAAAAAACAGATTTTGCTTTCTTTGGAACCGGTTCCCCATTTGCAGTTCACTGTTTTGACTGTATTTTTGTTTCACGCGTATAGTGGTGTATCCAAGTTTCATCTACAGTAATTAATCGGCGCTAAAACTCGATTTATTGCGCTTAAACTGCGCCAACAGAGCATTGGAAATGTTCATTTGAACACGTTTTTGATCTAACGTTAGCAAACGCGGCACCCAACACGCGGACTGCTTTCTGATGCTTAGATCTTGATTTAATATGTGACACAATACGTTCTTTGGACATTTTCATTGCCTCTGCTATCTCTCTAACTTTCATTCGGCGGTCGTCTAACATTATTTGGTGAACTTTAGCAATGTCAGTAGTTACAATTTTTGGACGTCCCTGAACGTTCATCATCTCCCAAGCTCTTACGGCCACGTTTAAATTTAGCTGCCCAACATTTCACTGTGGTAATGAGGGTTAAGAGTCTCCGTACACAGAGTCTAAATCATCTTTAATTTGCAGTAGGCGTATTTCCTTTCAAAAACAAATATTTTATGACAGCTCGATACTCAATTTTTCCATTTCATAAATATACTCACATCGACTCACTCAAACGACAATCAAATAAAAACTGCGCGTCCAAAATGGCTTAAACTTTGATGTATTGCTGTCAAAAGATACACTACCTTCCCTGACTTTAATTGATAAGTGCTGCCATCTTCACGTTGAGGTCGAAAACTTTTCAGACCGCCCTCGTATACTGATTTATGTATTAAGGGAGTAGATAGATAAATAATCTAGGGTGTATCACTAAATCAATCAGCACTGATTATTATGTTCTTTTTAAACGTCTGAGTAGAAAAAATACACTGCCTTAATACATATTTTTTGTTATTCATACAACGTAGTTTTATTAACAGTTTATATATTTACAAAGATAGTTTTCAAATGTTTCAACGATTTTTATAAATATATAGAGATACAACTAAAACTAGATTTGTATGTATTGCAAATGACATATTTAGTAAGTCTCATAAATCCACATTTGTATAGATTCGTCGTCACATATTTATTAAGCTTCGTAAAATTATAGAATGGAAGTCAGGCATTTACCAAGCTTTACCCATCCAAATATGCATAGATAACTACAATAATTTAAAACAAGTTACAAATACATAGTAACGTGCAGTAAACAAAGAATTATTACTTGTACATTAGAAATGTTGGATTCAATTTTTATATATTTATTAAACCATACAAGATAGTACGATAACGAGATAAACTCTATTAATCTCTACGTTTAAACTCAAAAATTACTTTAGTAACTGCCAAGCAACTGTATTTAAAGACAAATTTAATTGCATGCTTAAACATGGTTGGGGTAAATTTTACTAAAACTAGTTTTAGGGACAGATTTAAAACATTAGTAAATACGGCTCAGTGTCATTGTTGAATAATAAAAATAATTATTTATTTACTGCAGGCTATTATGTATTTTGAAAATTGTAGTTTTAAGCGGGAATGCAATTAGTCTCAATAAGAAACTGGTTAAAGTGTTTTGCGTCGGTATTTTACCACAATAAAAAATTTACCTAAAGTGTTATAAACATTTAAAGCGGTGATAGAGGTCTTTAAAATCCTTCGAGCAGGAGTTGCATTTCACGTGTGATGTTGTTGGTACCAATGCTCGTTGGGTTGACTTTGGCATTCTTAAAGGTCTGTGCGTCTTTGGCAATTAAATTTATTATAATTTTCAGTGATTTGGTAGATAGTATCAATCGTTGAGACCTACTTTACCACGTCCCGGCTAATAACCTTTATCACAGAAGTAAATGTTGTTGGTTGTGCAGAGGGGATGGCGTGCTGTCTAAGTTTTTGTACTTAAAGCAGAACTTGAAACCGTTTTCTTTACAGCAGTTTTACTTGATGCAATCGCCCTTGGCGTCAACTTCTTTTTAATTTTTGATTTACTCTTGTTTGTCGCTTTTAGTACAAAATGAAAAGGAAGTACTTGATATGAAAACAATCAAATCAGAATCGATGAACAATGTCAAATCAAAATCTTAAATTAGAGAAAAAATGTGAAATGGTTTTGTTCGTATTTTGACAGATTTTGAGTTTATGTGTATTTAATGACAAAGGACCTTACTGTTATTTCCGGAATCGATATGTCCAATACATACACATATATTTTAAAAAGTTTGCGTGATTAAAATGTTTTCAGATAATTGCTAATGTAAACTGTTCGGGGTTTTTGGTTTAAAGTTGCCTGATTTTTCTAAATGGACGCAAAACGAAAAAGCAGGAAAATGTCGAGTTAGATAAATCACTGCCATTTTAACGCAGATGCATCAAAAGTCTTAAAAGTTAACAGGTCACATCCTCACCATTCCTTTCAAAATGCTCTGGAGAAGAACGCTCGCATTCTTTATCCACAACAAACTTGTTGCTACACGACGGTCGGGTTCATAAGGCAAACAAAGTTCAGCAGATAATCAATAATTGTGGGTTTATAAAATTGAGGTATCTAGATTATAAGCCCCTACTTAGCTCTGTCAGAATTCTTCTTATTCAAAAAATTCAAAAACATATCAGGGAAAAGAGTTTTGCTTTTGATAAAGTTCTCAAAGAACTCTTGTTGAAAAATATTTTGGCGGGTTACCAAAGCAATTTGTTTTTATGGTATAACATAATTAAAAAATTATTGTATTATTGTTGAAGGGAGTTATATAAAAATATTTTTTTTGTTCCCCTTAGTTTTGCATATACAGTTCTGTAATTTTTAGTGTTCAATATACTAAATTGATTTAGTATGTATAGTACTCCCACAACTGCCTATTAAGATAGCAACCACATTTTTTATAATTACATCTACACGGGTAGTTTTCTGATAATACGGTTTCGGTTAAAAAGATGGATCTAAAATTTCCGTTTCAAACAACACTGCTTTTTCTTAAAATGAGGTTCGGGATTATCTTTGCACTTGGAAACAAATGCATTGTTATAGCATAAATTGATCGTTGTCATAAAAATCAAAATTGCCGATTCTAAGCGAAATCGACGTACAGATAATGTAAGTCGTAATGTGTTGGGAGTGATCAAATACCAAATTGTAGGTTATAACAAAGTTTGGCGTTATGATCAAACTCAGAGTTGGGAGTAATGATAAAGTTGTGCGTTATGAAAGACAAACGTAGTTGATAGTTGCAAAAATAGTTGTGGTAACTTGCAAAAGTTAGGAGTTATAATCAGTTTCAGAGTTGGGTGTTGTGAAAACTGAACATTGTGATGTACAGGAGTTGGGAATTATGACAAACTTAAACGTTATAAAAAACAAACGTAGGTGGAAGTTGGAAAATACTTAGGAGTTGTGACGACACCACAAGTTGGGAGTTTTGACTAATTTCTCAGTTGGGCGTTGTGAAACGTTCAAACAATAAGATTAGTTGTTGTGCATCTTTAAAATTCGATAATAGATATATCAATATTAAATCAAACCAAACCTAAACTTAACAATCCGTAATCCAGGTTTTTCAATGTGATGTAACAAATCGATCACATAAACAACCCTTCAGAAACATTAAAATCAAAATTAAGAAGAAAATAACTCTTCAATTTATTATAATCAACTACATAAAATATGCAAATATAAAAATACCAAAATTCTTGGAAAAAATAGTTTTAAAAATTTGTTTTAAAAACCATAAGAAAACCCATACCACACCAATCATACGTGGTCATACAACTTTCCAAACGTTGAACATTACATTATTGCAGTATTATTAAAGATCAACATTTTATAAATGATTCGGAGAAATTGTCCTAAAAAGGAGTAAATGGAAAATACAGTTAGGCTTTTAAGGGGCTTATTGTTGAAATCATTGAGTTTTCTGGATCCAGACTCTCCCGGGACCCCTCCCTTAATCGCAAAAGAGTTAAATTTCTTATATCGGCTATAACTCTCGATAGCATGCTTGGTACAAATAAACCAAAGTAATCTTTTTGCGAGGAATTTTGCGCGTTACAATTTTAGTCCAATTAATCAAACTCAAAACTGATATTTTCTAAGATTAACTTTAAGAATGTGTGTTTCAAAAACAAATGGTTTTACTTAGATTGGCGAAAATTTACAAGTCAAGGAGTTTTTGAAAGACAACCAGTCTGTTCAGTCTTCGACGCCTGACATTTTGGTTCAGTCCCGCAAAATAATTAGACCGAAATTTTTCGGAGTTATAATGTCGAAAAAGGGGAAAATTTTAGAAAATTTACTTTCGCTGCCCATTCCATCGCAAAAATATTTGTTTCTATGATGTCTTGAAAATTGCTTTTCCGAATGCAACGCTAGAGTACCCAACTTGCGCGTTTAGTCCGATTTATTGCCTCGCTATATTCGTGTCTTTAGACCACTAAAAAGCGTTAAAAGGTTATCGTTTTTGGTCAGACAAAAAGAAGAAAATGCCGCAAAAGAATTCTTTAGGAGCTGCTACAACAATTTTTTTAAGCAGAGCATAGATTGGTTGGTGAAACAATGGAACATGTGCCTTAACTGTAGTGGTAATTATTTGAATCGGTGAGTGAAAGAACGATACAAGCTACTAAGTGACTGTTTTGAGAAAAACGTAAATAACTGTTTAACTCAAAACTATTAAATTTACTATTTATTAGTACATTGTAAGTTTGTAGATCTAGTAGTTTATAAACTGAAAATGATATCGCATTTCCAAAAAAAAAATGGGATTGAAGATTCTTCAAATATTGAGTTACACAGTTGTACTGTTCTTTCACTCAATGAACAAAAATACAGTTTTTTTAATGTTTCAATTATTTTATTAACAAATTATTATTCTTAAAGTTAATTAAACAGGAAATAAATCGTTTGTCATTTTTCTTGGCGGTCTTCCATGAAATAATATAATAGTAGAACTCTAAATCTTCTCCAGACGTATACTATATACTTTACCTTAGGTCAGCTATTTTGGCTTTATTGATTGGAACTGGTACTTTATAAGCTTTTGAAGTAGGAAGTATAGGATTAACATTTGGTTTAATCAACTTAAACGTATGAGATATAAAGCCTGTTATAAAGTCACGTACGATGACATAACCACGTGTTTGACTGCAGTATGTGAACTGGCAATATTGAGATATATAGAAATTAACATTTTTCCACTACTAACTGTGAAGTGGACAATTATTGCGTCTCCTAGCCAACTGAGAAGTTGAATTTCTATTAGTAGTTAATAATTTTTTCTATTGTTGACCTAGGTTAATAATGAACAAATTTAATTTTTGAGAATCTAAGAATAGATGTTTAACAAAAAAGAGTGAAACATAATTTTGTATATCCAGGAGATTATCTTTAACGTATTTGTTGCTTAAAATTACCTAACACGATAAAATTATTTAAATAAAAAGATGCCTTTAGTTTAAAATTCCGCGCCCCTATCCCATAACCGCAAATACATAACCTGAATTTATTTATGTGAGAAAATGTTTGATTTAAATTTAGTTTTAATCGACATGCGCTCAATGGCATTTATAATAAGCATGCGCAAGTATCTTAAGTGTGGTAGATTGAGGACGTTCGCCGTACGTGTGTAATTCGGTCAACCATTTTTCTTGTAGAGTTATTTCGTGTGTTTATTAGCACAAATATATTTTCCATTTATTTATTTACTAAGTTATTGGAATCCCTGCAATCCTGACAGGTTATGGTGCCCAGTTGGCTTTGGTAGTTTGAATGATTGTGTGAATGTTAAATTCGCGTTAAAATTACGAAGAGAAAGATGGCGACTGCACCTAGTTTTTCAAGCCATAGAAAATTAAGTGATAATAATTATGATCTATGGAAAGTGCAAATGAAAAGCGTATTAGTATACAACGATCTATGGAATTACGTAGATGGCATTTTGAAGAAACCAGGAGAAGACGAAACAGATTGGATAAAAAGGACTCGAAGGCTTTGGCGCTTAATTAACTTTAAGTATTTCATACGGGCAATTGAATCACATCAAGAACTGCGTTACATCCAAACGAAACTTGGTAAAATTAGAAACGATATTTGAATCGAGTGGTCCAATCAGAAAAGCGGCTTTATATAAGCAGCTACTTCGAATGGAAAAGAAATCGAGGTATGTCTATGACGCAATACGTAACTGAATTTACGCAGAAAGCAGAACAGCTTGAGGAAGCTTAAAATTAAATTACCTGATGAATTGTTATCAATTATGTTATTAGGATCATTGCCGGCAGAATTTGAAAGCTTTAGCGTAGCTATTGAATCACGTGATGAAGTACCGAAACTTGAGACTTTGAAGGTGAAATTGCTTGAAAAAGAAGCAAGACAGGGTGATCGTGATGTCAAGAACGACGTATTGTTGACGAAAACTCAATTTTCAAAGCACCTGAAAATGTTGATTCGAAAAATAAACACAAAAAATGCGAAGGTTTAATGGTAAAATGCTTAAATGCAATAGATACGGACATTTGAGTCGCGATTGCAAAACAAAAAGTAACGAATCAAGAAATTGTTCCTAGTTCAAGTGACGCGATGATTGTTGTTGCGTGTAATGCGAATCAAGTTAGAAGACCTAACGATTGGTGCTTGGACTCGGGATCGACAAAACACATGTGTAATGATAAAACTAGATTCACAAACTTCAATGAAAGTGACGTGTCAAAAGTGTTTACTGCTTCAAATCAGTACATTGACTCGATAGGCACCGCTGAGATAAACATTAGTGTGTACATTGGTGATAGCAAAACAAATTACGTTAAATTGAAAGACGTATTTGTGTTCCTGAACTCCGAAATAATTTGTTATTGGTTTCGTGTATTACAAACAACGGATATACGGTTACATTTCAAAAAGATAAGGCACTAATTAAACGACAAGACGGTTCAGTGGCTTTCACAGCTGTAAACGTGACCAACTTTATTTTTATCGACGAAAAGAAGAAAATGCGGTTGTAAAACAATACGGCTGATGAAAAACTGCTAAATGGCATCAGAGGTATGGACGTTTAAATATTGCCGATTTAAATTTTTTACGAAAATAAGTACATAAATTGCGAAGTGTGTGCAAAATGCAAAATTCACGTACAACAATTTAAATCATCAGATCGGTCGAGATAAGGAAATATTGGGCTTAGTGCAATCCGATATGTGTGGTCCGATAAATAGTCAGTCGGTGGTGCAAAATATTTGGTTACCTTCATTGATGATTGCAACCAGGTATACCGAAACTGTTTTTGGAGTATTTGTCTAGAGAGTTCCAGACATATCTAGAAGAAAGAAGGGATTACGAGACAACTTACTGTTGTGTACACCCCTGCAACAAAACGGTGTAGCTGAACGAGCTAATCGCACGCTGGTGGAATGACCAAGATGGATGAAGCTACTGCAAACCTACCAGGTTCGTTATGGGCAGAAATGATAACACCGCAACTTTTCTACGAATAGGTGTGCAACAAAAACTTTGGATGCGATTACCCCATACGAAGTGTGGTTTGGACAAAAGCCGTATGTAGGTTTCTTTAGAACAATTGGAAGTAAGACAATTATGTTAAACAAGAGAGAAAACGTGAAAATTTCAAACCAGGGTGATGTAGTACATATTGGTTGGATATTCGATGAATCGAAAGCGTATCGGCTGGGGCAGCCAGGAACAAAAACTATAATTAAAGCACGTGATGTTAGATTCGCTGACAAAAGATTGAATCACCTACTCTTCCAAGCGACAGCAAAGATATCTTCATCCTTGAAGAAGTGCCGTTAAAACAAAACGACGAAGATACTCACGTAGAAATTCAGGACAATTTAGTTAACTAAGAGGATTCTCAAGACGAAGAACAAAAGAATGAAATCCGTAGAGGTCCGGGTCGTCCGATAATCGTGAAAACGGGACAACCAGGAAGACCCGCGAAAATGCATTGTGTTAAAAGACCGGATCCTGAAACTCTCACAGAAGCGTTAAGCGGCGAGGATAAAAGTTCATGACTAACCGCCGTAAACAAAGAATTTGACGCTTTGCAGAAGAACGAAACATGGATTCTAGTACCACGACCAGAAGATAAAAGAATCTTGACAAACAGGTGGGTATTTAAAACAAAAATTAATGAAGACGGTGAAATCGAAAAATACAAGGCTAGACTTGTGGCACGTGGACATACGCAGCAGCTAGGTATCGACTACGAAGAAGTATCTGCGCCCGTAGCCCGATACGAAACAATACGCACGTTACTCGCTGCAGGTGTAAACGAAAAAAATGTGCATACATCAAATGGACGTGATTTCCGCCTATGTGCAAGGGGAATTGCACGAGAAGTTTACATGGAACAACCCGAAATGTTTATTCGAATTGGCCAAGAAAATCAAGTTTGCAAGTTATTAAAACCACTGTATGGATTGAAACAATACGGTCGTGAGTGGCATAAGAAAATCGATAACTACATTAAAGAAAAACAATGGGAAGCGTACCGCAACGGACCCGTGTGTATATGTAATTGGCGGAAGGCGACGACCGAACCATAATCGTACTTCACGTAGACGATATGATTTTGCATCGAAGAAATTAGAAAACCTGGGGGGAATTAAATTTATGATTAAATCAACATTTGAGGTGGTGAACCTAGGCCCAATTAGCAACATTCTTGGAATACACGTGAAACGAGAAGGGAGCAACCGGAAAATCCACATTTCACAAAAGAAACAAACGCAAGATTTAATAAGAAAATCTGATATGCAAGATGCAAAACGGTGTCAACTCCGATTGAATCAAACTCGAAGGTTACAAAAGAAATGTGCCTGACTACAGAAGATGAAATTTCTAAAATGAAAAATAAGCCTTATAGGGAGTTAATTGGTGGATTAATTTATTTGGCAATGCGACACGTCCAGATATCGCTTTGCGGCAAGTACACTCAGTCGATTTTGTGGAAAGAATCTGGATTATTGCGAAACGTGTTTTCTTACGATGATTAAAGGCGACATTGAACTTTGGCATCACATATGCAAAAATGATGAGTACCTTCAAGCTTTATGCTGACCTAGATTGGGCAGGTGACGTCGACGACCGAAAATCGTGCTCAGGCAACTTATTGATGTTGGCAGGTGGACCTGTAAGCTGGAAGTCAAAAGTGTAATCATGGTGTGTGTTATCAACGATGGAGGCCGAGTATGCTGCACTCGCGGAAATTTCGCGTGAATACCCTTACATTAAAAGACTTTTTAATTCATATGGGTTTTCATGAATTAGTGCGAATTCGATCAAAGTATTTTGTGATAATCAAAGTGCGATTGAACTCGCTAAAAACGCAGTGTTTCACAAACGCATACTCAGTATACTATTTTCGCGGAGTAATAAACCTGTCAGAATTATCGAATCTCCCGTATTGCAGTGGCGTAGGTAATTGATACGTCAGAAAATCATATTTTTAGTAGGTAAATATATTATAATAGTAAAATCTACCTTGATATGAATTATTATGTGGTTATATGTTATTTATTTTATTTGTATAGTAGATCACATTACAAATTAATTTCCTTGCGTATTATATACCATTATTTTTTAAGCAAAATGTGTGTCTTACGACATCTCGTGTATAGCATTGACACGTATGATTAGTATAAACTAAGGGTGGGTGTTAATGTTAATTGTAATGACATGTGTGGGGTTATCGTGGATAGCGCTTAGTCTAACTAATAAGCTTTAATGCTTGAAAACAATGCGTTTCAAGCATTAAAGCTGTTATTTAGATAGCGCTATGCACGTTAAACGCATCCTGTCGTTACAATTAACTGTTGGCATTTTTCTTACCATTATTTTTGTATCTTATAATACCCACATCTACGGCTATGATTCTCGTTTGGTCAGTACCTGGCTGATGGCAACGTGTTTACACAGATTAAACTATTGTTCTCTAGAGCCTGGGGATACTGATATGCTGCAAGAGCGGCACAATGATCGTATTTCTGTTAGAATTTATTGGTGTTTACTTAACTGTAGAAGTACCGCTTTCACAAGAAAAATAAAGAATTATTTCTACAATTATGATTTATTACTCCGCGCCAATAGTATACAGATTTTTGAAGTTTTAAGAAAGAAGCAATCTGTGAGGGATTCACAAACGTATACTAAGTATCGTATTGGCGCGGAGTAATAAACCTGTCAAATTATCGAATCTCCCGTATTGCAGTGGCGTAGGTACCTGATACGTTTGGAAAATCATATTTTTAGTAGGTAAATATATTAAAATAGTAAATCTACCTTTATATCGATTTATTATTAGGTTATATGTTATTTATTTTATTTGTATAGTAAATCACATTACAAATTTTACTTCTTACGTTATTATATACCATTCATTTTTGTATCTGGGTATAATACCCACATCTACGGCTATGATTGTCGTTTCGTCAGTACCTGGGCTGATGGCAACGTGTTTATACAGATTAAGCTATTGTTCTCAGACCCTAGATGGGTCGATATGCTGCAAGAGCGGCACAATGATCGTATTTTGGTTAGAATTTATTGTTGGTTTTACTTAACCGTAGAAGTACCGCTTTCACAAGAAAATAAAGAATTATTTTAAGCAATTATGATTTATTACTCCGCGCCAATAGTATACAGACTTTTAGTAAGCACATTGATATCAGCTATCATTTTGTTAGAGAATTAGGGGAAAGTAATGAAATCATGATTTATTATTTAGCAAACAAATTATATGGTCGCCAATATCTTTAGTAAACCTTTAACGAAATACAAGCACAATCAATGCGTGAAAATGTTAGGATTAAATTAAATTAAAATAGTTATTATGCTGTGTATTACTTTATTTTTGTTGAGCACATATCGATAGGGGAGTGTGAGAAAATGATTGATTTAAATTTAGTTTTAATCGACATGCGCTCAATGGCATTTACAATAAGCATGCGCACGTATCTTAAGTGATTGAGAACGTAGATTGAGAACGTTCGCCGTACGTGTGTAATTCCGGTCAACCATTTTTCTTGTAGGGTTATTTCGTGTGTTTATTAGCACAAATATATTTTTCATTTATTTATTTACTAAACTACTGAATCCCTGCAATAATTTTATTTTATATATTAATTATTTATAATTATTTATTAAATATGATGGTAGAATCAGTTTTTTCAGCTTTCCCAAAGGAGAGTTAAGCAGGCGAGTTAAGTTACATGAAGAATCTTAAGTAAATCACAAAAATTTTGTTGTAGATGTTTGAATGGTTAACAGAATCTGGAAGGTCCGATCTGTTGCATAAAAATGTCGACTCTAAAACTTAACGAGTATGTGGTGAACACTTGCCATTCCTAAATGAATTACAAGTGTCAATTTGCAAACCTCAATATTCAAATAAAGCAAGGTATATTTGTGAAGCAATAAATGAAATGAACAACCCTTGTGCTACATCTTTACAAATACGATATGTAAAGGTGACAAAATTGAAGTCGATAGTATTAAACTGCATAGAAAAGCTACAACTACAATGCGGTTGCCAACGTTAGGGCAGTAGTAAAAATTTTCAAAACGTAATTAAAAGAATAGATGTATTACCGCAAAAACCATACCTTCTCGTAAACGATTAGAAAATCTATTATTTCTTCAATGTCCCCTATTTATTAAAGTCGGTGCAAAATAACTGATTAAATACGATATAATCTTTAATAACAAAAAGTATCTTGGAAAGTCGTTAAAAATTTCTACATGTCAGACAAACCTAAACCGCTGCAATTGGCTCCCTAAATCAACTAATTTACATATTACTCGAATGATTTTCTGTGAAATGAAGGTGAAATATGCCACACAAAGTGTTCAGCAAATCAGGTGCAGTTGGTTTATCAACGTATAGCTTTTAATGCTTTTTGATTTATTGGCATTCTCTGTGCTACTTGATTTTTACAAGAAAAATGTTTATTTTTTATTTTTGTGCTAACTAAATTTGGCTAGTAGTGGAAAAATAGTATATACTATTTTGTTCAACATATTTGAATGTCTTTTATAGAAGCTGTCACAACCAGTTAGTAAAGTCAAAAATATGACTATAAGTAATAACATTAACGGTAAAAGGAATTGTCTTCTCTAAGATTGGGTTGGTAACAATATAACCGCGTCTTCTTACAAGTTTTTAACATACGTTCCAAAATCTCGATCACAAAGCAAAAAATGAGTGACAGCGTATAGGAAAATAATGATAAATATTTTAAAACTTGATTTGCCGTTGCCCCAGTGTTAAACCTCACCATTTGTATGGTTTGCGACTTTTCCCAGTTTATCTATCCCGATAACTGTGTAGACTTTCACGCCCCATTTCTAGAGACAGTTTATGTATAACCTATAATCGAGAAGAAAACTGCAGACTTTCTTGGGGCTTTTGTATGCCTGCCCCTCGTGATAGGTGTAAAATGTTCAATGCGATCTTTGAAGTGTGTATTTGAAAAGCATACACCCACAGCTGGCGGTAATAGAAAATTTTCTGCACTCTTCTTTACAAAGTTTTTGAATATTTTAGATTTGCGTGTAAATTTTTTTGTCTCGACGTTTGTGAACCATTAATTCAGCTGCCGTGACTCTTTTTGCATTATCGTTAAGATTTGGATCTTTGTCTCGTCCTTAACTGTTCACACTCACCACAGAAGTCCACTTACGGTCGTCCAAATCAGAAGCGAATAGTTTTCTAATAAATATTTAAGGTAATACTTGTATTTTAATTTTCCTTTCAGGTCAGTCCATTTTTATAAAAAGTTTGTACAGCTACTATGAAAAGTAGGGGGGGGATTTTTTTGGAAATGACTCAATGTAGTTTTTTATTTTATATTATATTCTGGGGATTTTACATGCTTTTGATATTGTGTTTCTCTCGCAAGTCTACTGGCGATTTACCAAATTTTAAAATCTCATTTAGACGAAAGCAACCTTGATTTTGAAATTGCATGCAAGTTTAAAAAGGTTTTGTACAAACAGTGTATTTTAATTCTTTCTGTTTTAACAAATATGCAAAACTAAAGTTTTAATAAAATGTTTAATACTTTTATTGGACGCTCCAGCAACCGGCTGACTTCCATGAGACCTACTAAATGAATATCTTGTTCAACCTTGAAATGCATTTCAAGCTGGTTGTATAGTACAGGTGTCTCTTTCTTTCTTGTGTTAATTTGCCATGCATAAAAAAACAAAAAAGAAGCATAGTAACTTACTTTATTTCTAGTATAGCTTTACTAATAATCTTTCGTGATGGATTTAGATATTCCTGCCCATGGAAACGAGCATATTTGCGTTTGTTTTGTTTCCATGTATCAGGTTGTTTGGGAACGCTTTTTTGATTTTTTCAATATGGTCACCTTCACTACTTGTGTACTTTAACATTGTTTGTTTATTTTAAAAAGTATAACACTGATATATACATTCACAGTAATACAACACAACGTGTTAAGTTTTTACTGTCAAACACAATTGGCGTGTATTTTAACGATTGCAAACCAGCGCGTAGGCGCACGAGACTGTTGAGTGAAAAACAATATAACCAATAACAATATGACCAAAAATGTTAGGCGTCATAACCAGCAGAATAGAGACTCCTAGACTTGTTTTTACTTTCTGACAATCCAAGCCAATCTATTTGTTTCTGAAAAAACATTTACAAACTTATATTGGAATCCTGAACACTCAGATTTATACTCAGCAAGCCTACGTGGTTTTTTTGTTTGCGTGATTATTTTTCACTCAAATGACTTTTTTCCTGGACTAAAAGAAAAAAATTGCTCATGAACTATGATAAGGGAATTTGAAAGCTTGTATAAGATATACAAGGTGTCTCAGATTTATGTAAACAAGCAATATCTCCGTTACTTGATAAGATAAAAATATAAACTAAAAAATCAATAAAAGGCATTCAAAACGCAGGTCTGATGACACCCACAGAACGGCGTTGTCTCTTTCCTGCCTCTAAAGGACCATCTCCAACTTTTTAACAGCACCCTGCCTAACTGAACTCCAAAATCGCGTCTCTCCTGTGATTCTGAGGATAGCTATATAGCGCTATTGATATGTTACAGTTATTTTATTAAAAGTAACAAATAAGACATATTGTAAAACTCATAACACGATTTCATCTCATTCAAGGTGCATCTGAATTACGTTACCAAGGCGGAGGTATAGGGCTTGGAAGCATATGTTGTCAAAATAAACATAAGTCCAAAAATCGACCGTTTTCGAAATACAAGCATTTTTTAAATTAAAATTACTAAGCCCAGTTGGAGTGATTCGTCGTATTTATCACGTCAGCTATGGAAATAACAAAACAAAATTTGTTTGTTTCTGTCAGTCTAGTTGCCGCATTTGTTGTAATCATTGTGTGGCTGTCATTATTAGTGTTATTGTTGCTATTAAAGTCGTTGTTGCTGTTGCTCATTGTTGAAATTTTCAAATATGCCAGAATATACCAACGCGGAAATGGCAGACATGCATTTCATGTATGGCAAGACCGATGGAAATGCTTATGAGGCATCGTCGCCTTTTATGCCGAAGCATTCCCCAAACCACAAATTTACATCAACGTTTATCCGAAGTTGGATCGTTTAAACTGAAGGAACGGTGATGGTGGTCGGCCTAGATCAGTTTCTACTCCCGAGGCAGACTTAACATTTTAAAAGAATTAAAAAAACTCCCAGGACTAGTACTAGAAGACTCTCTACTGAAAGCAAATATTAATTCTTCCCTAATTTGAGAATGTTACGCAAGCAGCAATTGCACCCATACTATATTCAAAGGGTACAAGCTCTTACTGTGCCTGATTATGCCGCACGACTGGTGTTTTGTCGAAGGATGCTGACAAAAGTTGCGGGGAACCCAAATTTTGTTACGGAAATTTTATTTACTGACGAAGCTGGTTTCACGAGAAATGGTTTTTTTAATTTCCATAATAACCATGTTTGGGCCGACAAAAACCGGGCGCCATTGTTGAATCGAATCATCAGCACCGATTTTCAATCAACGTTTGGCTTAGTGTGTTGGGAGACCATCTGATAGGACCTTGTTTCTGCCTAACCGTTTGACTAGTCAATTGTACCTTGACTTTTTGCGGAATACCTTGCCACTGCTGTTAGAAGATGTACCCCTCAACCACAGAATTAATATGTGGTTGATGCACGATGCAGCTCCTGCGCATTATGCAGTCTTGGTCATAAATTACCTAAACGAAAATTACAATGACAGGTGAATAGGGCGAGGAGGTCCAATTGCATGGCTACCTAGATCTCCCGACCTCACTCCGCTCGACTTTTGCATTTGGGGGTATTTAAACATTAGTTTATTCAAGTCCTGTGAATAATTTAGATGAGTTGCTAGAACGAGTTAAACATGCCTGCCAGACTGTTCGTATAAATCCGCGACTCTTCGAGTGAGTGCGGCGTTCACTTTTACGGAGATGCGAAATGTGTATACAAATGGAAGGAGGACATGTTAAACATCTTCTTTAAGAATTATTTGTAATTAAAATGTTGTATTTATACTGACATTTGTTCTATTGAAAACCTCGTTTAAATAAATATGACCTTTGGTTTACCCACTTCCTTAGCTGACTTGATAAATACGACGAATCACTTCTACTGAGCGTAAATTATTTTAATTTCAAAAAGAGGTTGTATCTCGGAAACGGTTGGTTCTTGGATGTTTATTTTGACTTTTGTTTGTACTGATGAGATCTATAAGTGGGCCAAAAAAATGTAAACTATATTTCTAACAAAACTAATTTAAATTACCGTTAGTACAATATAATAATGAAATAATTACATAAAAATTATGTCAAATTGTGGAGTGCAAAGGTGTGCGTGTTAACAATTGCTGTATTAGTTGCCTTGTAATTTATTATTTTACACCTGAGTATTTTGCGAATTAATCACACATTAAATCATTCGCAGCATTTCCCAGTCAATTAATACGAAGCAACCACGTACAAATTGTACATTTAGCAGCATTCAGTACGTAAACGTTATTGCTGTCAGACTAAATCTAGTGCATTGCATTTAGAGAAGTTCCTCGAAATCCAATAATATACGACGTAATTATACCTATTTTATTATATGAGAATATCTATAATAGACATGCAATCTACTGAACATTCCCCACAGATATAATCGCACGTTCGAACATGGTGTTTTATATACATCGTTTTATCCATTATAAATAATCACTCCCAACAGGAAACTGTCAGTATCGTTTTGTAATTGATTATTGCATGAAAAGAACAAGGGATGACCGATTTACTGATAACCTGATAAACATTTTTTCAACTACAGATTCCTCAAATAATCATTCGTCGATGTCAACCAGATTATATTATTTCGATTCAATTTACTATAACTAATACTAAGATTTCTCAACACAAATTTAAATTTTTAATGTATTGTGTCAATTATAATTCTAAGTTTAATTCAACTGTTACTCTACCTAATAAAAATGTATTGCGCATTAATATTGTAACTAATAAACCCATGTAATCTAAATAACAAAATATATCAAGAAAAGGTTTACGTAATGCTTTTGCTTTTACAAGCAGTTTCTCAAAGAAAATTAAAACTTCAACGGGAAGCCCTCTGCGATTGAAGTATAAAGAATATATTTCGTTCTTACTTTGTTATAAATTTTTAGTCTTTTTAAAATAAGTTCTGATAGAATTATTTGTTTCATTTTTCATTTTGGACTTTTCCTTTTTAATACAAATTAAGTTGTTACAGTTCTCATTTTTTTTTATTACGAAGTTCTTGCGTACGTCTTTGTTCTAACAGAAATTTATCTCAACGTTCTCAAACAGTTTATTAATATACCTATTTAAATTTACACATAGACGTGTTCTGATAGACTCCATTCAAAACTAAAAATTATTGGGAAAAAGGGTATGTATTAAAAAATGAGGTAAGATAATACAATCTACTTACATAATAAATTTCTAATACAATCTGCAAAAAATCAATACTGTCACTGAAACCCAATAAAAGTAAATGTAATTTTCAAACAAATATTTTTAATTTGGTTCCTGGATTGGAATTCTTTGTATGGTTTTTACAGCAATAATAACGGCACTCATTCTTCAAAACATTTCTTAATTATGCTTTTCTATTATGATTACAGTATATTGCACGAAATAAAGATTTGTAGTCAGATTTTCTGAAACAATTTCTGTGTCCCGGGTTTTCTGCAAATGAATAATCGACCTTAACATACATAAACAATTTGAGATGGCTCGGCATAAAAGAACTAATATCTTTGCATTAAACGTAATTGAAATTAATACAGCCGAGGTAGTCTAAATTCCAAAAAAATTACCTAATAAAAAACATTGGTTTTTTGTATGGATGTCATGCAAAAAACAACGTATTTTCACAATTTTTCAATAACATTAACGAAATTTCATGCCGCAAATATGTTTTTCTTCAAAAATAACAGAGATAAAATTATTTATCAGAAAATTTATTAATATACTTTAACTATACGAACTAATTTAGAGAAAATAGACATTTAAAAGTAGTTGAATATAAATATGACATTTCGAAATTACTACATACACATATTATTGTTCTCATTTTTAATAATTAAGTTAAATAAGTTACAAATTAATAAAAATTAAATAAATACAAGGTAATAAAAATTTGAATTGCATTAAAGATAAATAAATCAATAATTTCCTCCAAAGTATTTCCCTTGGGAATGGTTCCTAAAATAGAAGCAACCATCAGGACGTTTGCCGTCATCACGTAATAATCCCGATGGTTCCAAAATACAAGGAATTTCAGCTGAAGCCAAAACTATCTAATGTTGTTGTGTCGAGAAAACCTACCATAGTTTTTGTTACAAGATAGACCATGATGACCAAGAGTATCAACTTTAGAACCACAATGACAAGTGTTGGTTGGCAAATATTAGTTCCAATTCTTAAGGATGTGACAATTTGAAGAGTTTGTTTATCTAACAATGTTCTTAATTGAGAAGACGGGAGCGCTTTTAACCAAGCACCTGATTTGGTTGGACACTGGCAAGTAAAATAGCTTTATGTCGAGTGTCATATTGTGATAACAAAGAATTAAATATAGTCTTGACACATAGGGTATCCCAACTACGTTGTAAACAAGGCTTGTCAGGTAAAGGTTCGTTAGGGAACAGTGATTTACAAACATTTAATGCCTCAGCTAAGTACATAATCTCAAAGTTATTTAAAAAATTGATTCAATGAGATTAGCAGAAGCGTGAGTAGAAGTAAAAATTTAAATGGCAATATCACTGACACATCGGATTCCTAAACCACCAAATGAAACAGATAGTGATGCATGTATCCAAGATAAAGAGTAAATTTAATGTTCAAAAATGTCTATTAAGGAATTACTAATTTTATCATCAAAAACTTTACAAACATCTTTGAATTTCCAGAAAGGACAACAACGCAAAACATAATTAAGTTTGGGAATCCAAAAACAATGACGCTCAACAAAAAAAAAACATATGTGGATTAATGTTTCGATATTATCTGATAATTTAAAATTTTGCTAAACATTCGGAAAACATTTGTGAAAAGCATCTTCAGTTAAAGCAGCACCAAGAAGAAATAAATTACTATTGTCAACAAAACGAATATCAAGAATCAAGGTCTCAAAAGAATAAACAATATTTAATTAATGTAATCTGTTAAATTTTTTACAAAAATACAACTCGCATTTTGAAAAATTGAGCGTTAAACCTAAGGGTTTAAACTCATCTAAAATAGTTTGTAAATCTTGCAATACATTCACTACAGAACCTCCAATTGTGCCATCATCCAAATACCAAACATTGAGATCAGAAGAAATGTTTAATAATATGGTGAATTGCAAGACTATAAAGGGCAAGACCAAAGAGATCACCTTGCTGTACACCAACACAAGATTGAATAAGTTTACTATTATATAAAAATTCGAAGGTTGAACATAACACTGCCTAAGATATAGGAAGAGTTCTGAATTTGATTTTTAACATAAGTTAAAAAATATCACCTTCAATTGAATTAAAAGCATTTTTACATCTATTTTAACTAAAACTTCATCGGAATTATCCTAGAAATAAAGCTTTTCTAACAGCATGTACTGCAGCTTCACAGAAAATATTTACACTAAAACCTAATTATAGGTTTAAAAGTATTTGAAATATAAGAACAACTATTTTGGAAGCAAGTCGACAAAAACAGAACCAACCGCAATTGGGTGAATACCACCATCCTTTTTGAAA
>JALBCR010003742.1:0-41577 GCA_030710515.1 Abscondita cerata | reverse complement strand
GGCAAAGAAGGTAAGAGCAGAAGGAAGAAGTGTGTGGGTTAGTCATGGGTGAATGGTAAGGAAGGTAATGGTGCAATAGTATAAGTGATGTGGTGGGGGTAGAGGCACTACACACTGGTAAAGGTAATATTCTGTCACATAAGAAAGAAGGGTATGTTATGTTACAAGGTTTTTACAACAGATACAAGAAGGATTGTTCACTATCAACACATTATTTGTTTTGTTATTGTTATGAAACACTTCTGAGTAATAATAACAGGAACAATGGTAAGAAGGAAGAATATTCAATCACTTTAATAATCACACTCAACACCACGATCAATCCCGCATCGAGAACAACAGGTCTGCGCTTATATCAGCGTGTACTTCCCATTTAAAAGAGTCTCAGGTAGGTTCAAAGAAAGCACAAAAATGTGTACAAAAACATCATAAAGGCTTGTTACCATGGTATTAAAGGTGGTGACACATCACACCAAGCAGTAGGGGTAGGTAAGGTGGGGAATGTGCAAAGATAAAACAAACACTAAGTCAACATCTGGGTCAAGGAATGTATACGGTGCTGTAGAATGCTTTCAAAGGAAAGAAGGGTAAAAAGTGTAATATCAGAATCCATCAAAGGTGGGCCAAAGGGAAGTTCAGTCAAATTTGCCAGGTAAGAGGTCAAACAGCACAGCAGTGCAAGATCCTTTTTGCTGGGCGTCGGGCGGTCTTCTTTGCGATCTTACAGCAATGACCCAGCGGCCACCTCCCCCTCCAGGTGGCGTGGTGCAATGAGGCAACAACAATGGCTCTGTGAGTGGTAGTTTAGTTGTCCACACTCAATGAAGGTGGGTAATATTTCACAAATACAAAACAGAGAGCCCATTTATCAGTGGGTAAGGTAAATGCCAAGTGCCAACGTGGGAGAAATCTCCATATGGGAATGAGTTGTTTTCAGGCACTACAAATTCTTTTTTCTAAATTCTGAACAATTGTTTATTTATCAAGGCGTGGGCAATGCGCGAACAAAGGGCAGCTGGGTGGAATGCGAACAGGCACACCCGCCAAGAATTTTTAAAAGTCAAATAACAAATACAAGCAACAAAGGTAGAAATTATGTAAACGCAGATAAACAAGAACTGGGTTGTAAAGAGGTAGCTTCCTGAGAGGTAAAGTAGGTGTGGCAATGGGTGAAAAGAAATTCATTGCAACAGTAAGAGAAATATCTCCAATGGTCACGCTGTCTGATCAAAGGGTATCCCATGAACCCACTGTGTAACATCTAACAGCGGAGTTGTGGCAACAGAACAACAAAGATGGAATGTGCAAGAACATAAACAGAACAGAATCCAGTAATAACACATTTTGGTAATGAATTTGAATAACAAAACCTAAAAAGGATTTAATCAAAACAATGATCATAATATGGCGTCAATAGAGGCATAACACGTAAAAAACTACTACAAAATGACGGAAAAGCAACTGAAGAGGTAATCAGATGCTGTATTCTAACAGAAACATCTAAGAAAAAAAACTGCATGGACACAAAGCAACGATCCATCCGCGAGGCCAAGGTCCAAAAAGAAACGCGTACGAATTAAATTTTCAAGTTCACAGCAAGTGTTAGAGGTAAGATAATTAAAGATTCCACTAAATGCGGATATAATCATAAAATAAATGAATGTTATGCAAACGGTACATTGTGTAAAATATGTAATAAACCTAATCATTTTGCAAACGTATGCACATACTAAAGAATAAATGAAGTTAATCAAAATGAATTTATGACAGATAACATTTTTTTAACTAATTCATATAATTATTGTATGATTAATTTACCAATTTATAGAAATGCTCAAATATCAGTTATGCGTTTAAAATAGATATAGGTGTTAGTGCGAATATATGCTCAATTGCTCAATTGAAACAAAATGAATTTAATTTAAAAAAAAATAAAAATGAAATGCTAATGACTTATACTGGTTAAAAATTCCAATTTTAAGAAAACGTTGCTTGCAACTTCAATTTAATAGCAAATTACTAAATATTGTTGAATTTTATGTTATTGATGCCATAATAGGTTTAAATACATGTCAAGAATTAGGTTAATTAAATTGCACGACAAAGTAAATATCAAAACAATTAATACAATAAATAACAATTATTATGAATATGTAATTAAATAATATGTACAGGTTTTTAATGGAATTTATTTATTTACTAGTGATTAAAACCCGTCGATTGAAGGGCAAATTTAATGCATGAATTTAATAATGATAGACCTATGGCGGACGAAAACGCCCCTGGCCCCGCCTCTAAACGGAAATTTTTGGTTTTCGGATTTTTCCTTTGGTTTGAAGGCAAGACCCATTGGCATGCTGAATTTTAAGTCTCTACAACGTCTGGAAGTACCCGTTAAA
The DNA here is from genome assembly GCA_030710515.1 of Abscondita cerata. NCBI lineage: Eukaryota > Metazoa > Arthropoda > Insecta > Coleoptera > Lampyridae > Abscondita > Abscondita cerata. The sequence goes on along the minus strand of JALBCR010003742.1, from coordinate 39,178 downwards.
TTTCGGATACATACATGAAAAAATATGCGCTTTTATCATATAGGATTCGTATGGTACATTTTAAATATTGTATTGTGATGTAAGTGTTATGTATGGTGCCCCAGAAAATCAGTATAAACTTGTAACAAAACACAGTGTTCACTTGTGGATTGGTTCGTCTTAGTAAAGCATTTGCTTTAAGGTTTAGGAAAACCATTAAAACCTACACATGCCAACCCTACCAATCTTAGTATTCATATGTAATAATATTAATTAAGTGTGTAAACATTATAAATGGTAGTAAAGAACATAAAATATAACATAACAGCCATTGCATGACAACATACAGGGTGTCCCACGGTAACGAGACATTACACATATTTTCACAGACTACTTTGATTTGAATTTTGAAAATTTGGCTTTAGGCGTTTTCGGGCATGTTTTTTTCAAACAAAATAATAGCGTCCACCTAATGCTTTCGGTTTTTAAAAAAAAAATTAAATATCTCAAAACGGTTAACTTTAAAATAGGAAACCTTAATAAAGTTTATCTAAAATTAACGTCGAATCCAAAATTGCAATAATATACAAGGTGTTCCATTAAAAATAACGAAGATAATGTCAACTTTCGGTACAACCGGAAGCGTTAGGTAGACGTCATTAATTTAGTTGAAAAGAACATGCCCGAAAACGCTTAAAATCAAATTTTCAAAATTCAAATCGAAGTAGTCTGTAAAATATGTCTAATGTCTCGTCACTGTGGGACACCCTGTATAATAGACTGGTTCAAGCGCCAGTCATGACAATGACGAAAAATATAGTAGGTTAAAGAAAAGTAATGGAAAAACAGATAATCAGGAGAGAATACAAAATAAATACTAAAATACTAAACTTTAGATGTTTCAAATTGGTAATAAAATCTGAAAAATGTGTAAACTATATCATATAGAATTTAAAGAAAATGGGGAGCCAATTATTAATCCAGTCAGAAATGAACCATGATGCTTTACAAAAACAATTTAAAAAATGTTTAAATAATTTAATTAAAATAAATATTATTGAAAGAGTAACTGGGAGTTCAAAGTGGGTGAATTCTTATGTATTAGTTAAAAAAGACGGATCTCTAAGAATTTGCTTAGATCCCAAACATCTAAATAAAAGTATCAAAGATTCAAAAGTTAAATTGCTAACTTTAGATGATATTTCTGCTAAATTAAAAGATTCAACTATTTTTACTCGGCTGAATGCCACAAGTGGATTTTGGAATATCCCTTTGGACTCTAACAAGCTGTGCACTTTTGCAACACCATTTGGTAAATTTAGATTCTTACTCACGCCTTTCGGTACAAAAATAGCGAGTAAAGTATTCAAGGAATACACAGAAAAATTTGGAATTGAAAACCTGGAAATTTACGTCGTAAATGACATCTTAATACATGCTAAAACAAAAGAGGAACACAATAAAATGTTAAGAAAAAATTTTGAAATTGCTATAAAAAATACTATTAAATTTAATTTAAAAAATGTCAATTTCGTTTGACTGAAATTAAATACTTAGGGTTAAAATTTTTACAAGAAGGTGTATCAATAGATGAAAAATACCAGTAATTAAAAATACGCCTGAACCAACAACCAAAAAAGACTTACAAAGATTCTTAGGTTTAATCACATACGTAGGTAGATTTATTAACAATTTATCAGAGATAAACAAACCAATTAGTGATTTATTAAGAGATAACATTCATTTTGAATGGGGAAATCATCATGCAGAAGCATTAAATAATTTAAAAGATTTGGTAACATCAGATCCAATATTAAAATATTTTTGATCCTAATAAGTCAGTAACTATTTCAGTAGGTGCATCAAATTATGCAGTAGGTGCGGTATTACTTTAAAATGGAAAACCTTTTGCTTATGCATCTAGGACAATGACTGAAACACAAATTAGATACGCGCAGATAGAAAAAGAGCTGTTATCAATCTGTTTTGAAGCAAATAAGTTTTATCAATATATATATACGGTTCAAAATTTCAAGTCAAAACAGATCACAAACCTTTTAAACATGTTTCCGAGACTACAACGAAAGTTATTGTAATATACAAAAATTTAACATTGATTAAATTTATAAGCCCGGCACATTAATTTTCACAGCCTCCTAAGATTAATTGTACCAATTGAAACCATTTCTTTAGATTTTGAATAATAAATAACTAATTTATTAGTAATTTTAGCGCTATACTTGTGTTATAGTTTTTTGAAGAGAATTTATCAAAGAATCACTTTAACCTAAAAATACTACATGATTCATTAAAAAATAAAGTTTATGTCCACTTAAACAGGAAGTCAGCCATTTTGTGCAAAGTTTGGAAAATATTCATCATGTATACTTGTAAAACTTTTCTTAATACACTTTTATATATTATAGATAATAAATAAATAAATAATAATAAATATAAGGCACACAACAAATATTCTGCAAATTGGTGGTGAGGGGTTGAGTAAGACAAATCAGATTTTTGTCTAATATTTGTTTCAAGAATAAGGTAGATATTCTACTTTTTACAGGAAACACACTGTACAGATGAGATTATTTTGGTATTTCTTTAACCTACTTTTATTTTACTGTACATTTGGTTTAACGGATCCAAAGTTTTTGAAGTTTTCTATTATTCGTTTAAGGGCTTTTGGCGATGATTTCTGTTTTTGCAGGTAACTTGCTGCAAATGTAACACATGTTCTTGATATAACTTTATCACATTGTCCATAAACAATAAATACATTTATGTAATCTTCGTTTGTATAATTTAAGCGTTCCGGCATGATTATTGAAAATTTTTAACAGTTTGACATATCCTTGACAGATGATTGTTTTTTTAACGCCATCATGGCCAACTAGCAATAACCATTTATATTAAAAGAAATACAATAGTATTTGTGTAACAAAAAAAAAGTTAAATTACCAATATTTCGAAAACCATGATTTTTTTTAATAGACAACCTTGTACAAAGTCAACTTTATTTTTGATACTAAATAAAATAAAATTATAAAAACGTGTGCTTGCATTTAAAAAAATGACTTTTGACGTGTTTTGAATTTAACTTTAATCCTTTTTGATCACCCTGTATTAATTTATTATCAAAATATCGACATAGCCTACTAAAATAGGTTCCCTGCTACAAGGAAACCCATTCCAATTAAATAATAAATGCATTAGTATAGGAAAATTTTATAATTTTGTTTAGGCCTGAAAACGTCATTTTGACATAAAATTTAAAATAAGTTCAAAACAGTTAGACTTAGGTATAGGACATTATACACAAAATGTGTCTAGAATTTTGTGCAAAACCAAAAATAGAATAATATATAGGGTGTTTTATTTAAAATAAGCAAGTTGACACCTACTTCCGGTATAACCGAAGTGCCACCATCTTGAAAATTTTTAGCGGAACTGGCCCCGTCGATGTTAGTTTACTACCAAATTTTCAAATTTTTTCCATGTACAGTTTTCCTGTAATCTATCGATGGCGTTCCCGGTGGGACACCCTGTATATGTATGTTGTGTTGCATACCAAGAATATTGTAAATACTTATATTTGCAAATAAAACAGTACGTTCCTAACCGTTTCACTGTATGCACCTAAATATTTAATAATACCAGAAATACATCATCTCTCCCGGAATGTATAAGACCCAGATGATTCTATATTTGCATATGAAGTTTCCGATAGGTGACGATACGTTATTATAATATTTGTTTCTTGTTATTTTCACCTAACACTTAATTTAATATTAGAGATTAATTTAAACAAACTGAATAGTATATCCTAGTAATTTTTACAAATGAAATACTAATGCGTTGTTTCATAGTGTGGTAACATTATTTTCGATTTTACAAGGCGCAGCCATCATTGATGGAATATAATCGATTCTGAATCCATCACGACACTATAATCGCTATATTAAATTAATGACGAAACCAAAAAGCCAACGCATAACGCCATCTATCGGTGACTGAAGGAATATTGCGAAATAATGTTACCACACAACGAAACAACGCAATAATTTAAAAAATAGATTTTTTTAAGTTTTTAATATTTCATTTGTATAAATATTACTAGAACAAACTATTCAGTTTGTTTGAATTAATCTTTAATTTTAAATTGAGTGCTAGGTTGTGAAAATAACAAGAAACTAAAATATTATAATAATGTAACACGTATGGCCACCTATCGGCAACTTCAGGATTTTATATGCAAGTATAGAATCATCTGGGCGTTATACATTCCGGGAAATATGATGTGTTTCTGCTTCTATCTATGACACCTTCTACATTCCGGGGAAATGATGTATTTCTGATAATTCATATTATTTGTGATTGCTTTAGTTACTCTTTAGTCGCCAAACGTGCGAAAGGCTTAAGACAACTAAAATTTACTTTAAAACATATATAGATTTAAGTGCTCCCTGTTTACTAATTTGTAAAAGGAGTTACATATCTGCCGACAAAATTGCCTTAATGCGAATGAATTTCCGTAGGTGTTACGTTTATTTATTTATTTATTTACGTTAACACGAGTCGACACTAGATTTCGCAACACTATAGATGTGTTAAAGTTGAATTTTAGTTGTCCAATGTGGTTTCTAACATTTGTTCTGCCAAAGATAGCAGATCAATGAACATGCAGAAAAAATTTGAGTGCTTTTGTAATTACACACATAAAGCACTTAAATAGCACTTAAATCTAAACATACCCTAGAACTTTGATTTTAATTTGTTAAAAAATTTTAACACTTGGTCTGCCAAAGACAGCAGGTTAATCAGTTATTCAGAAAAAAAGTTTTCAAGCACTTAAATAGCACTTAATTTTTTGATCAATTTAGGTATACTTGATTTTCTAACTTTTTCTTTGAGGTATTAGATCATATCCCTAAAACTGCTGCAGCAATTTAATCGTAATTGAGGTACTTAATTAGCAGTTAATTAGCATTTTTAATCTACAAAATTGTTGGTCTGCGTCAAGTAGTCATCATGTATTACTTATATTCTAGAATTTGTTGCTTTGTTAAAGAATGTTAGCAAAATTCTGAATTCAAATTAGTTTTTAAAAGCTCCAAAACTCTTTCTAATATATTTTACAAAAATCTCATTATAATAATTTAAAGTCAAGTAGTATATACAAACTTTGTTTGCTATTGCAAAAGGTATATATTGGTAAAACTACTAGAAGTTTTAATATAAGGTTATCCAAACATTTAAGATATATTAAAAATAGAAATAGATACTCTAATAATGATTCTTAGTTAAGTCAACCTTTGCTCAAGATGTTATTGAGAATGGACATGTACAAACTATTTACATTACAAACCACTAATCCTAAAATTATCCTTAATGATCAAACCAAATTTGAAAATCTAATATGTAAATATAATGATAATTTTATTTAATTTAATTGCTAACTTTGAACTAAATTCAAAAATTTTACAACAATAATTGTAGTTAGGATATTTTATGTTAATGTAATTATTTATAATTAAATGTCATATTAATGTCATATTTTAAATAGTATAGTATTTGTAATTGCAAGAATTATTATTTTATATCTTTTTTATGTTATAATGAAATATCAATTGATACAATAAACTGTATATTATAAATAAGTACAAAATGTAGATAACCTCTGTATGTACAATAAGGATTTAAATCAATGTTAAAAATCGGTCATTAATTGTAGCAACCTGTCGATGTAAACTAACATTAGTGTATTGTTACAAATTTGATTTAATTGAAAATATATAAGTAAATTATGTGCTTTTCGATTGGTTAAATTAAATTGTTTAACGATCTCAAAACTCATTCATAGTTGTAAGTTTTTTCATGTGCTATCAAACAAATTAATGCTAAAAATTAAACTGTTACTATCCCAATATGCTAAAGTATTAAATTAAGATAACTGTGTGAAATTGAAGATGAACTAGTAAAATATCCAAACAAGAAGTTGTAAATTTTAGTACTGTTATTACGTCAGTAAAACGCACATTTTGAAATTAATAGAATAGTAATGTAATAAGGAAGTGATAATTAGATCCTTTATTGCTTCGGCTTGAGATGTCATATACATCTTCAAGATACTAAGACCTTAATTGCATAGAGGCACTTCTAACTAGATTTGTCTTCCAATTACCAATTTGTAACAGGGATACATGAGTTAACTGCATCGTTGCATGTGTTCCATAAACTTCTTTGTAAATAAACATGATAATTAGTAAGAAGTTTACGTTGGGAATGTAAACCTGTAAGTCTGCTTTCTATTAAAAATAATTAAGCTTGTATTTTCTAAAATAATTGGTTATTATAAACTAAAAATAAAAACAAATATTACAGAAAATACATTTATAAATTTAAATTTGTTCAGTTTTAGCTAAACTTGTAAAGATATTTAATAGAAATTTAATAATTAAACTTTTTTAAACCGAGTTTAATAAGTTAATAAAGCACCTTCTGAACAAAATTACAACAAGAATTATGGATTTAATCTGACAATACAAGACATGCATACTTTTGTCGCATGTATGGTTAGGAACATCAGGAGCTCAGCAACGAGTGCTTTATAGCAATAAGTGCTACTAATTTTCTTGAACAAGTTTGACGTACTATTTTTCTGCCCGCTTTAATTAATTCATTTTAATGTCATTAATTGTTTTCCTAATTTGCAGAAGCATTTGAAGTACATACTATATTGACAACACTGCTGTATACATATTTCCAAACCTGTTACAATATCAAATCAATGACTTGTTCTCAAAAAACAAAAATTATGGATTTATGTGACTTTTCATATACACCTCAGTCAATAGAGTAATAATACTAAATTAGTACCTATAGTCATGTTTTATATCAATGTGAATTGTCTTATATTGTAGGTATATCAACACTTAAGAGAAATTATACGTGCGCCATCTAAACATGCACTATAAGTACCCTTAAAACAGTTTTTAATTTTAAATGTTTGAAATAAAACTTAATGTTTTATGAAAGACAAAACTTGGAGCGTTGTCACTGTAGTATTATTATTTCTTTTTTTTTTTCAAAAATTCTTACTTTTGTTTTTTTATGTTTGAATTTGTACATTTTATAGCATATTTAATACCACAATTTAATAGAAATAAATAGAAACCAAAATTTAACATGTCCACGATTGCAAGTCCCCTTATATCTTCCAAATTTAATCAAACATTGTTGATTTTGCACCCTGAAATTTTATGAATTTTATAGGTACTTTGAGACAATCTGACACATTAAAATACTTACTCGTAGTGCATGATTTAGGAGAGCAACTGCTAGTACGTGAATTCTTTCCTTAACTTTAAAAATGAATGTTTTCTAGTGGTGAAGTCAGGATACAGAAATGTAAATAAAAATTGTAAAGTTGAAATAGAAAGCGAACAAAACGTATATTCTCATTTTTCGATAAAATGACATTTGACTATGCGAAAAATGCATCAAGATTCTGAAAGGAAATTGACCGAGAGGAGAAAGCGATAGAATGTGGGGATACCAGCTCTCTTTACGCAGTTTGAGGAAACTACAATTATAAAGGCCCTACTAGAAGCCCGGTACCCCACCACTCCATCGCCTTCTCGTGCTCTGTCAATTTCAGTCATCTTTACACGCATTTTTCGAGTGTCAAATATCATTTATTGAAAAATAAGAATAAACGTTTTGATTTCGCTATTCACCTTTAAAACTATTTTTATTTCTGACAATCTGATCACGACACGAGCATTCAGTCTTGATTGAAAATATTGGATTAAAAAAATTTAAATCGCAATTATGTATAAAGTAACTACCCGACAATTAGTAGGGTTTTGCACACATTAAGCCTGTATTATTACCTCTATTTTTTGCGAAATATTTTATGCTATACCACAAAAATTACGGTTGTACAAATTTTTAAAGAAAAATCAGCAAATATTTTACTTTTCTGATTTTTCTCGGAAAATTATTATTCGATAGAGTTGAGTTAGTGACAATTTTATTTGTGTTTTTGTCCTTTTTTTTATGCCAATAACGTTTGTTCATATACTTTTTACTCAAGTAAAAAGAATAGAAAAAAAACCGCGTTTTACGCACAAAAATGTAATAATAAACAATATAATGACAATACAATGTTTCGGTATAAAAGCATGACTATAAGGTAATTTATACTATTTACAATTACATGGCGCAGGCGGTATTCTACACATTAGTTTTTCAAAAATGTATCTTTATTTACTACACTAATAGTCCGCCTCAATTGAAGTACAATTGACAAGTACTTACCAAAACTTAAATTTAAAATTATGTGACCAAAACTTTTAACCGAAGAAATTGTCAATGATTTACAACAACGTATAGAACAAAAGTTCTACAAAGTCATTAAAAAAAATTAAGTGCACAAATCAAAACCAGGCCCTTTAGTGATCACTTTTATAGATTCCAATAGCATCTTAAATTATTCCTATGTCAAATGTTCATTCACAAATTTAGCACCCCAGTTAACAGTTTTCATGTGTGATTTACCGTTTGTTTTTTATAGGTGTGCCTTATTCTACCTGTCGCATATCATTGAAAGCTCTACAACAATGACTGCCTGGTGATTATGGTCAACGTTTACATTACTGTGAATAGTTTAACAATCATTTGAACATTAATGATGTTTAAATTTGACCTTCATGTCTGATGAAGCCTGGTTTCATTTGTCAGATACATAAACAATCAAAATTTTTGCAGTTGGGCGGCAATAAATCAGCACAACTTTGTTGAACACAGGCTTCATCCTTTAAAATAGAAGTATGGGTTGTATTATCAAGATGTAGAATATTTGACCATACATTTTTAATGACACAATAAATATTTGAAGAATAAGGTGTTTCAAAATCATTTACATTCATTGGAAGAACCGCAAGAGGACTATTAGAAGGGAAGTGCAAAATATTGATGTTCATACTTTGGTATCTTTTTATTTGAAAATAAGAAGAGACGAATTAATTTATATTTGGCTAATGGTGGCGCTCATTTTGAACACTTATTATAAGTTTTGTTGTTTGGTTATACATAAGATTAACGTGTTTATAATAAGGAATCTTAGCTGCGTAATAAATTACAATTTTTATTTAGTACAGGTATGTAATTATAAAAAAAGTCAGACCTTACTTTTGTACAGAATAATTTGATAATAATTAATAAATGTAATTAAAATTGAAGTTTTAATTGAAATAATTGTAATCCTTCTCTAAACGAGACGCCCATGAATCTCTTTTCATATAGCAAGAACGTTTAGAAAATCGGTTAGAAACGGCGGTCAATAAAAGAATAATTTGAAATTAGGTATCAACAATAAATTCAAAGCGGTTACAATAAAGGATTTCAGAGGATAACTTAAAAAGGAATGGAATTCTAACTATAAAACTCGAGCTTTTATACTGTAAACTTATCAATCAAGGGGGGAAGTTTTATGCATGTTTGATTTGTAGGTGAGAAAAATGGCGGCAAAATAATTTTACAAATTTTAAAAACGCCATCTATTGAAGTTCGTTACACACTTATGATGTAAAGTGGTTTAAAAGATTTCTCTGCATACGTTAAAAACTATCACTGAACCTCAACGTGATACTAATTTGCGACTTCTAGTTATTTACAAAAACGTTTTTTTTGAAACAAAGTTGTTTAAGACTTCATAAAATTTATATAAACTTTCTCAAAATTAAGTATGGAACCCTATCCTTTACCTTGTATATCAGCTGATGTCAAGGATTATAGGCCTCTTCAAAAAAGCAAATTATATATGTCAAAATGTTTGCAACACCATATGAATCGGAACGTATAGACCAATGCATTAATGAGAATTTAACTCAGTAACACTTAATAAAAATAATATGAAAGGTGAGATGCCATGTAACAAAGGACGTAAATACATAGTTTGTAAATATATCATGTTTCTTGATATAATTTAAAAAACAGATATGAGATAGTCTTTATTTACAGTTATGTTATAGTAGTCTAGCTTTTTCATGACTTATTTTGTCTACTTTTTCAAGTTCATAGTTTATCCTGCTCACTCTGAACAACAAATAAAAGCAATTGTGTACTAAAAATTCTGTAAATTGTAAGGATTTTAATACAAATAATCTTAAAAAAGCAGTTAGAACTGGTAAATTTGTTTTGCATCTTGTTACGGTTTATTTCTAAACAAACTCCAAAAAATATAGCAGTGCTTGAAAGCTAGCCGGCAGCTCCTCTTAGTCGGAAGTGGTCGGGCTTATTGAGAATCGTTCAAAATGAAGGCTTCTAAACTGCACAAAGATTTTATTAGGCGCTACCTAGGATTACGTATAAGAGATATCAGAGCCACAGAACTCGTAGACACAGAAACAAACCGTACATGGATAAAAATATGTATATTATTATAGCGACTAGAGTTCAATAAAACACATAGACACAACAATGATAATATAATTTAGAATTAATAGCAAAATATATTTATAAAATAATAATAATTCACGAGAGCGAGTTAAGGCACGAATAATAATTTGAAACACAAACGCCCCAAATAGGTTAGCGTATTATACACGTTTGACAGTTGCAGCAACTGATCCTCTCCACGCAACCTAACACTGTTCGAACGTGTTCTGACAACAATCCAGAGAGTACCGACCCTGCCCAATCACTCAAATAGTTCCAAAGCGCACAAAAATCAATCAAGCACTCGGCATCCAAATCTAAGATTTTATGATCCAATGGCAAAGACAACCAAAATGAACTCCGCTGATGTTACCCGGTGGTATACCTGACCAGAAGGCGGTTACAAGGTAGGTTGATTACATCGCTGGTGATAATACCAGACCCATTTCAGTATTTTATAATTTTTGAATTATTATTCTGCCAGCATAACCAGTTAAAGATCCATTGATTAATTAAAACGGAGTACGTCTGCAATGACCAGCAGAAGAAGCCAAAGAGAAAACCAACAAAAAAAGGTGCTTGCAACATAGAACCCGTGATAAATATTTTATTAAAACAAAAGAAAGTAAAAGGTACTGACACAGGAACAGTAGTTAAAGACTTATTCTAATTTGAATGAGATGATTTTATCAATTGATAGCAAAGCCCATGTCTAATTGTTACTAGATAACATTGTCCATGTACAATTTTTCAGCCAGGCAGCAAATAGGAAATGAGGTATAACTTTTGCGAGTAAATGAAGATAAATCATCGGAATTGGCAATTTCAAATAACTAAAATCCCTGTAGCGATTTTAAAAACAAAAATTCATATTCAAACGCATGAGTGTAAACACGGCTGTCTATATGGTAGGGAGAAATTGGTATATAAGTCAATTATTTGCGAAATAATACTGTCACAATCTTCACACTTATTCATTTGACAGTTATAACAGTTTATAAATTAGCTTGGTAACCCGTCAAACAGAAAACATGAAAATACAACAACGTTGATTCTTGTAATATTGCTCCACGAGATCTACATTGTATAACCCGAAAACTAAATCTTTGCTTTCTTTATTTAACGTAACGCACGGAGGTTTAAATAAATGATTCTATTAATTAATATTAAAAATTTGAGTTTAAACAACAAATTCCATTGTTTAATTAAAGCACAACACCAATGACATTTATAACCGTCACCTGAGAAATGACCCAAAGCAATTGCTTGTCGAAAAGTAAGTCTTAACTATTAAAGTGCTTTTCAGTTTGTTCTACTTCGACTTTAGTGGTGTCCAAAAGTTGTAAGTTTAATCACTTTATTTTATTATCATCGTTGCGAAATATTTATTTTGTAAGAATGTTATAAATCGATGCATAACAGTAATAACAAATTATACGTAAATTAGTCTAAAGTGTAAAAGAGCGGCTTAATGTAGGTACGCCTTTTGACTTCTTTATGCAACTTCTGATGTTGACATAGCTTCTAATTGTTTGAAATTTTGCACTCGATAGGCCGCTTAACACTAAATAGTATTTTACTGTATCATATAAATTTACCGTAATACAATAACTATGTAAAATAATACCATAATATTTATTGTAAGAGTGTCTCAATTATTAATCAGTTTTTTTAACCTAAATACTAATAAAGTTATTCTTTTCTAGACCAATTCAAACACAATGTAACAAGATATTATGTTAGGTAGATAAAATAGAACAAATTGATGTGATCATAATAAATACTCAAAACGTATTATACTAAAATCAGTAAAATAAATTATTTTATAAATTCTTATTTATTAACCGAATAAATTTTATTCATTAAAGCGGTGTTATTACGTAAAGAATTGAGCACTTGAATGATTTAGTACTAGTCAAATAACTTTTAAATTCAATCAACACAAATATACCATTTAAGTACTACTAGAACATAGACAGATCTATGCCTGGACAGTGAGATTTTTTCAATAAAACGATAATTTTCATCGTCAGAACGTCTTAAAATGGTCAATCGCAGCGTAATTTTAGGCTCAATTACGTAAAATTAAGAGCTTATAATTATCAATCAATCGTCTCAGCAAGGATTATTATTAGCTAAGTTACTTTGCTTCATTTATATTTATTTATTATCATTAATTTGTTATTTTGTATAGTATTATGCTTGTCGGCAAAATAAATGCCCTTATATTCGCTTGCAGTCGTCGATTCTGACGATGCATCAAAGATCGTACTGCCTTTGTCTTGTGTATGCATCATTTTGTGCCATTGGTTGGATCGGCACGTGGTGTAAGAACCGTTTTGTTTTATGGATGAGTGATGGAATCAAATACAAATTTACAAAAATGCTTATTTTTGTTTCTAATCTTGTATACATTTACTTCAGCGATGGCGAGATAAACCTTTATTTTGTTTTTTAGTATAGAAACTGAAATCATGCGGAAATAACCAAAAAGTACGCTCATTGGTGACTTGGCGGTTTTCTCAGGCTACCGACTAGAAGAGCATTCAGCTTTATTGTAGCTTTTAGCTAAAGTCTGTATACTATTGGCGTGGAGTAATAAATCATAATTGCTTGAAATAATTTTTATTTTCTTGTGAAAGCGGTACTTCTTACGGTTAAGTAAAACCAATAAATTCTAACCAAAATACGATCATGTGCCACTTGCAGCATATCGACCATCTAGGGTCTGAGAACAATAGTTTAATCTGTGTAAACACGTTGCCATCAGCCCAGGTACTGACGAAACGAGAATCATAGCCGTAGATGTGGGTATTATACCAAGATACAAAAATAATAGTATATAATACGTAAGAAGTAAAATTTGTAATGTGATCTACTATACAAATAAAATAAATAACATATAAATAATATATGACATAAATATAAAATAAAATAGTAATGCATATATCGTCAGTACATTCATTACAATTACAATTAATTTGCAGGGACCGATTTTTATGAATCAAAAAGCAAATTTGGCTCAATTATAAAATTATGTGGTTGTCATGGAAACTTATTGAAATGAATAGATAAAAGTAACAGGCATAAAAATGTTCATTTAAATAACAAGACATTAGTAGGTAAAATAGGTATATTTAAAAATAACTGACAATACTCACTCATGGTTACAATAAATGGTGTTTAGAGAGTAGAACACTGTTTCAGGCACATTACGCTTGGTCATTTAACTTTCTTCCTCGTCTGAAATTTCCATTTCTGGAATCAGAATCGCTGTCTTGTGTGTTTACTGATATAATAATTGGCTCCAATGTTATCTCTACTAAATTATCCAGTTGCCAACATTTGTCTTCTCTTCTCTAACGACATGAGATACACAGTTCTTCCATCTTTCAGGTGTTACTTTGTTTAATGCATTTTCCAGAAGTTTCTTCGTCGAGTTTAAAAGTGGTATTGTTACGAGCGACGTCACCTTTACTTGAGCCCAAACCAACTCTCTAGGATTCAGCTCACAATGGTGGTGGTAAACGCAGTACTTCAATGCCCCTGATTCTTTTGCCATTTCGTCAATAACACGGCGTATATTCTTATTCTTATGAACTTTAACAATATCCAATAATTCTCTTTTCACCATGTCATCCTCAAAAGTTATATTCTTAACAGATAACCAATCTATAATTTCTGCTTTCCTCCAAGCGCTGGTAGGTAAATTTCGTATCTTCGTGAGTGGTAGCTGGCGTTGTCCATAACTATTATAGATCCTTGGGGTATCAAATCTAGCATCTGCTCAAAATATTCTTCAAACACATTAGCATTCATGTCTTCGTAGAAGTCGCCAGTTTTCTTTGATTCGAATTCTAACAAACCACCATCTAAAAAGCCATCTTCATTGCCAATATGAGTAATAATTAACCGTGTTCCTTTCCCAGAAGGCGGTCGAAATCCTGTCGATAGCCCTTCTATAAATCCTTGTTGAGCACTCGTAACGGTATTATCATGCCATGTTTTTTACGGTATGTCCTGCATTGATCCAGGTTTCATCCAAATAGAATATACGCCTGCCTTCACGCCTATATTTTCTTATTTCCCGAAGATAATTTCTCCTCCATGTAATAATCTCTTGTTTTTCAATTAAAACGGATCTTCTATTTATCTTCTCCCAAGTAAACTTCAACTTGCGAAGAAGTTTCCACAGTGTTCTACGATTCATTTGGGGTAGATTTTATCCTCATTTACTGCTAGTAAAATCTTATCGATTGTAGGAATCTCTTTCCGTAAGTAGAACGAGTGAACCTTTCTACGGACAGAATTCCTCATTGCATCATCTAATTCCATCGGGCGCCGACCAGGAGATGGAAGTGGGTGAAGCACTTGTCCCAAATTTTTCTTTCCCTCACTAGTTTATAAATATAAATTGCAGAACATAATCCTACAATATCATCGACACTTTTGCAGGGTGTTGACATCGAACAGCGTCATGCACATTTAAAATTATAATTTTTTTTGTTAGCCGATAACGCACCACTTTTAACACGTTTTGCTGGTGAAAAGTTTTCCATTTCAAAAATTATTTGCACTAACACACAAAAAACAAACAAGCCGATTCATTGCTAATAACAAACTAAACATATTTTTCATTTAGAAAGTATACGAAGCCCTTCGGTCAAACAACTAATTATCTGCCGTAATGGACTGCGCTAACGACCCCCACTTTACCTGATGATAGATAATCAACACACATTTTGACGCTAAAGAATAATTGTTTTAAAATTACTTTATTTAGCTATATCGATTCTTAATTGTAATAATAAGAAACAAACCACATAATAGTAAATAATTTTTTTAAATATTCCACAGTTTAATAAGATACAAATAGATTCATAACTTTGTAAACTCAGTATACGTACCTATATAAAATTAAAATTTAAAATAGACAAATTGAGAAACGACACATTTGTCATTTATCGATTTTAAAGTTTAATTTTATATTCAAATACTGTGTTTTACAAAAGTTTTGTATCTATTTATATCTTATTAAACGGTGGAATATTGCTGAATTAAATTATTTACTATGAAAAATAGATTCCACAAAGTAAGGATTGAAACAATAAAAGAAACCACATAATAATTCATATCAAGGTAGATTTTACTATTATAATATATTTACCTACTAAAAATATGATTTTCCAAACGTATCAGGTACCTACGCCACTGCAATACGGGAGATTCGATAATTCTGACAGGTTTATTACTCCGCGCCAATAGTATACTGAGTATAGTAAAGCCTCGTCTTAAGCCGCCTTTGTAGACGAATTGGTTAGTTGTTGCGTAGAATTTTTTTTGCTCTCCCTAATCAGGGTTCTGATTCCGATTGTAGTATTATTATTTTTTTTAAGTTTATTATAGACGTCGTTATAATACAATTTTGTCAAGTTTATTTATTTATTTATTCGTATGGTATATTTTCATTATTGTGTTTTATGTAAATGTCGTGTATGTTGCTCTAGAAGATCAGTATAAACCTGTATAGTGTGGTGACGTAAAGCTATTAGCATTGCAAAATACTTCCCGTACAAGGTTTGCATAAATTTTTTTTTAGACGACGGTTTTAATTTCTCAAATAACAATTAATTTAAATTTCAAAACACGTTTAATTTTTTGACACAAATCTAGTTGTTCAGAATTGTTAAAATTTTTTTGCTTTTGACCGGTTTCTAGCTGTATTTTCTTCTACAATGTCAAATAGTGACGGAAATAGTACTTGCACGCCTCCTGAATGAAATTAATTGGCTTAAAATGCCACTCTTCCCAACAAATCCAAAATTCGTTACCAAGCTCAATTTAATAGAGGGTCATTTATAGTCGATAGTAGGTTAAACGTTTATGGAAAACAGGACATATGAGTAATCTGAAAATTTGGCTACTGCCATAAATAGACACGGTCTATCTTTCTAGAATCTTTTTACTTTGGCGGTGTTGCCGCTTCTACTCAAAAGTAATAACATCTTGTTAATTTTAAATAAAATCCTGCATATTACTCAATTTTTAGAATCGCAATTTCTTTCTAATATATTCTTTTTTTGAATAATTTCCTATACCTTATAAGGATGCGTTTTGTATTAAACTGTTATTAATTTGTTACGTACTACAAATTGTGAACCCGAAGCAAAGTACGATAGCGCCCCACTAAGCCTTCGTGCGCACGCAGTCCCCTCCCGTAAGCCAGTTGCCCCACTCAAGCTAGGCCTTATAAAAGCGTGAGCTCTTGCGTTAAACAGGCAGTTGGTGCCGAATACCTGTTCCGCTTGGTCTTGCCGTAAAAATTGAGTAAGTCTGCTATCTTTTAATTTAAACCGCCAAAGATACCGCTTTGGCTAGTCCGACCG
Source organism: Abscondita cerata (assembly GCA_030710515.1). Lineage (NCBI taxonomy): Eukaryota > Metazoa > Arthropoda > Insecta > Coleoptera > Lampyridae > Abscondita > Abscondita cerata. The sequence goes on along the minus strand of JALBCR010003742.1, from coordinate 22,370 downwards.
CATGTTGCAGAGATACCGCTTTATGTTCCCGTAACTGTTCTTTTCCTATCCGTGTGTTGTATTTGGGGTGACGCATTTTCGCGCCTTAAGTACACAGTTGTCCAGGTTGGCATAGCGCATTTTCGTGTGTTAACTTGGTTATTCCGCTTTATTGGACCTATCCGTGTGTTGTGTTTGGGGTGACGCATTTTCTCGCCTTGAATACACCACTCAAGCAATTGCCCGGGTTAATATAGCGCATTTTCGAGTGTCGACTGGGTTACTCACACTGCTTACCGTATCACTTAACCGACCGCCCTTCTGCTACATTACCGAAACCCTCACCCCTATAAACGTGAAATCCGCTGACTGCTTTTGGGTTGCATGGTTTGTGTTTGTACTTTGATACATGCTGTTTTCTCGTTCCGTATTAAATAAAGAAGTTTTTGAGTTTTAGTGTGTTCTTTTTATTTTTCCGAACTGCTTCCCGAAGACGATCAGACCTCTGGAATTTTTAACCTCCACTGTAGCTGCCCGACAAGCAAACGGAGAGTAATCTTCGTCATCAAATCTGGCGCCCGAGATCCGTCCGCTTTTATTATTTACAGTAACTAAACCGAATTGGGAAGCAATCGTCACACCGGTTTTTGAGATAATAATTATTTTAAGTTATTTTCTTTCAAAATATCATTCCACCAAAATTTAAATTTAGCTGCTATTTGAACCCATATAAGGCTGAAATTTTAGATGCAGTTTGCAAAACCTTTTATTTAACAGCTACCTAAATAAATTTATTTTATCTTATACAGGGCGGTTTAAAATTAATAATTTTGACGTGATACACAAATAAGGTCAAAACTGTATTTTTTAAAATAAAACACGCTGTATATTACTTGAAATTCCGATAGACAATTAAAATGCCTTTAAGTTGATATAACATAGTAGTATAGCTAACTTGTCAACTTTTCGAAATAATCGCAATGATTAAAAATCACATTGTCTTCACATAATTTGTGTTTGACAGATGTCAAAGTTTTGAGATTGCAAATTTTGAGATTTTGCAATTATCTCGGACGTCAAACATTCACTTATCTTTGAGGGAGACTACATGAATGCACAGTTTATATATTGTATAGTATCTATGAGATTTATTTAAGATATAACTGTAAGTTAAACAATTCAAAAAAATATTGATGTTTTCATAAAACTATACATTTTTAAATTTTTATTAATTGAACAATAATTATCAAGTTTACCAGTTTACTTAAGCAGTTACATTCACCCAATATAGACCATTACTAGTAATGAAATAATTTTCTCCAAAGCTTTCAGCGATTATGTCTACGAAATGGTGGTGGAACTTAGAATTATTTGGTATGTGCTACATACAAGATTTTTCTTATTGAAACAAAGGATAAAACAAAATTAAACGTATTTCGAATTCAAATATTAATTTAGTAGTGTTACCCGTGTTATAATTTTCAAAAGCACTATCAAAACAATCTGATCGTGATCAGTGACAAAAATTTACAAAAATGTCACTTTAGCAAAAGTTTTGTTGCTTTATTCCTTACTCTATCTTTTATACAAAATGGTAATAAATAATTGAAAAAAAAGTATGACTTTATGGCTGAACAAATTATGAAACAGATTTTAATAACAAACAAATTTATTTCAGCGAAACACAAAATATAATAAAAAAATGTGAATAAATATAAAAACATGTGCTTTAAACCACTTTTTAGCAATTCCTTTTATATCTTGTAAGAAATAAACTGAAAAAGCAATTTTTATAGGTATTTTTTGTTCTTAGCATTCCAGCTTCAGTTTATACATAATTGAATTACATGAACGTTTTACAAAATAAGCCAAACAATAAGATTTCTTCTGTTTATAAATAATTCGATGTTATATTTTGTATTTTTAGGCGAGTGTATTTTTGTATAACTTGTACTTGCTTGCAACCATAATGTACTATATGATTACATTAAATCAAATTTCTAAGAGATTAGACACATCTTTTGCTAAGCAATTTTTTCCCTTACCGTAGTAATCGTTTACATACATGTACATATTAAAACACAGAAAGTAGACTTTTCATGAGGTATCCTTTTATATAATTCTTTTGTTGTCATTGGTGGAAACAAATCGCATAGTAGCAAAATGTGCAAATTTCCGATCAGGGCCGATGTCCAATATTTCACATCTTTCAAAAAAGAAGTGATAGATCAAATATATTAATATTGATAATTCCAGTTTATAGAAATATTAGGTGTTTGTGAACGATTTTTAATATGATACCGTAGACAAACTATAACAAATAATTCGAGAAGTAAACATTTTTTATTCTCGCATGATTTGCGTAGGTACTTACTTGGCAATTGTACGAATCGTCATGCTAAAACAAAAAAGGTTTTTCAACTCTGATTATTCTATTACACTAAATTGTGTTGAATTCAAATATTTTTTGATTACAGTTTACGAGGGTGGTCTGAAAAGTTTCCAACCTAACATAGCTACAAGAATTTTTATCTTAAAATTTATTTTTATTTTTCTACATAGTCTCCTTGTGACATTATACACTTCTCCCAGCGATGTTCCCATCTCTTTAATCCGTCCAAATAGTACTCGGCGTTTTTCTCTGCAAAATAATTCTTCACGAAGGTGATTGCCTCCTCATTTGACAAAAATCTTTGTCCTCCGAGCGCAGTTTTTTAGTTGAGGGAACAGAAAGAAGTCGGTTGGGGCTAGATCTGGTAAATGAGGTGGATGGTCAAGCAGTTCAAACAGTAATTCATGGATTTTTGCTATGGCAACTGTTGAGGTGAAACAGGATGATCTTTTTCTGCAAATGTGGCCGTTTATCCGCAATTTCTGCCTTCAGCTTGTCAAGTAATGATCCCAAAATCAGTAGCCATCACTTACCCAGCCAAAAAACAGATTTTGCTTTCTTTGGAACCGGTTCCCCATTTGCAGTTCACTGTTTTGACTGTATTTTTGTTTCACGCGTATAGTGGTGTATCCAAGTTTCATCTACAGTAATTAATCGGCGCCAAAACTCGGATTTATTGCGCTTAAACTGCGCCAACAGAGCATTGGAAATGTTCATTCGAACACGTTTTTGATCTAACGTTAGCAAACGCGGCACCCAACGCGCGGACTGCTTTCTCATGCTTAGATCTTGATTTAATATGTGACAAACACGTTCTTTGGACATTTTCATTGCCTCTGCTATCTCTCTAACTTTCATTCGGCGGTCGTCTAACACCATTTGGTGAACTTTAGCAATGTCAGTAGTTACAATTTTTGGACGTCCCGAACGTTCATCATCTCCCAAGCTCTTACGGCCACGTTTAAATTTAGCTGCCCAACATTTCACTGTGGTAAATGAGGGTTAAGAGTCTCCGTACACAGAGTCTAAATCATCTTTAATTTGCGTAGGCGTATTTCCTTTCAAAAACAAATATTTTATGACAGCTCGATACTCAATTTTTTCCATTTTCACAAATATACTCACATCGACTCACTCAAACGACAATCAAATAAAAACTGCGCGTCCAAAATGGCTTAAACTTTGATGTATTGCTGTCAAAAGATACACTACCTTCCTGACTTTTATTGATAAGTGCTGCCATCTTCACGTTGAGGTCGAAAACTTTTCAGACCGCCCTCGTATACTGATTTATGTATTAAGGGAGTAGATAGATAAATAATCTAGGGTGTATCACTAAATCAATCAGCACTGATTATTATGTTCTTTTTTAAACGTCTGAGTAGAAAATACACTGCCTTAATACATATTTTTTTGTTATTCATACAAACGTAGTTTTATTAACAGTTTATATATTTACAAAGATAGTTTTCAAATGTTTCAACGATTTTTATAAATATATAGAGATACAACTAAAACTAGATTTGTATGTATTGCAAATGACATATTTAGTAAGTCTCATAAATCCACATTTGTATAGATTCGTCGTCACATATTTATTAAGCTTCGTAAAATTATAGAATGGAAGTCAGGCATTTACCAAGCTTTACCCATCCAAATATGCATAGATAACTACAATAATTTAAAAACAAGTTACAAAATACATAGTAACGTGCAGTAAACAAAGAATTATTACTTGTACATTAGAAATGTTGGATTCAATTTTTATATATTTATTAAACCATACAAGATAGCACGATAACGAGATAAACTCTATTAATCTCTACGTTTAAACTCAAAAATTACTTTAGTAACTGCCAAGCAACTGTATTTAAAGACAAATTTAATTGCATGCTTAAACATGGTTGGGAGTAACTTTTACTAAAACTAGTTTTAGGGACAGATTTAAAAACATTAGTAAATACGGCTCAGTGTCATTGTTGAATAATAAAAAAATAATTATTTATTTACTGCAGGCTATTATGTATTTTGAAAATTGTAGTTTTAAGCGGGAATGCAATTAGTCTCAATAAGAAACTGGTTAAAGTGTTTTGCGTCGGTATTTTACCACAATAAAAAATTTACCTAAAGTGTTATAAACATTTAAAGCGGTGATAGAGGTCTTTAAAATCCTTCGAGCAGGAGTTGCATTTCACGTTGATGTTGTTGGTACCAATGCTCGTTGGGTTGACTTTGGCATTCTTACAGGTCTGTGCGTCTTTGGCAATTAAATTTATTATAATTTTCAGTGATTTGGTAGATAGTATCAATCGTTGAGGACCTACTTTACCACGTCCCGGCTAATAACCTTTATCACAGAAGTAAACGTTGTTGGTTGTGCAGAGGGGGATGGCGTTGTCTAAGTTTTTGTACTTAAAGCAGAACTTGAAACCGTTTTCTTTACAGCAGTTTTACTTCTTGATGCAATCGCCCTTGGCGTCAACTTTTTTAATTCTTTGATTTACTCTTGTTTGTCGCTTTTTAGTACAAAAAATGAAAAGGAAGTACTTGATATGAAAACAATCAAATCAGAATCGATGAACAATGTCAAATCAAAATCTTAAATTAGGAGAAAAAATGTGAAATGGTTTTGTTCGTATTTTGACAGATTTTGAGTTTATGTGTATTTAATGACAAAGGACCCTACTGGGTTATTTCCGGAATCGATATGTCCAATACATACACATATATTTTAAAAGTTTGCGATTAAAATGTTTTCAGATAAATTGCTAATGTAAACTGTTCGGGGTTTTTGGTTTAAAGTTGCCTGATTTTTCTAAAATGGACGCAAAACGAAAAAGCAGGAAAATGTCGAGTTAGATAAATCACTGCCATTTTAACGCAGATGCATCAAAAGTCTTAAAAGTTAACAGGTCACATCCTCACCATTCCTTTCAAAAATGCTCTGAGAAGAACGCTCGCATTCTTATCCACAACAAACTTGTTGCTACACGACGGTCGGGTTCATAAGGCAAACAAAGTTCAGCAGATAATCAATAATTGTGGGTTTATAAAATTGAGGTATCTAGATTATAGCCCCTACTTAGCTCTGTCAGAATTCTTCTTATTCAAAAAATTCAAAAAACATATCAGGGAAAAGAGTTTTGCTTTTGATAAAGTTCTCAAAGAACTTGTTGAAAAATATTTTGCGGGTTACCAAAGCAATTTGTTTTTATGGTATAACATAATTAAAAAAAATTATTGTATTATTGTTGAAGGGAGTTATATAAAAAAATATTTTTTTGTTCCCTTAGTTTTGCATATACAGTTCTGTAATTTTTAGTGTTCAATATACTAAATTGATTTAGTATGTATAGTACTCCCACAACTGCCTATTAAGATAGCAACCACATTTTTTATAATTACATCTACACGGGTAGTTTTCTGATAATACGGTTTCGGTTAAAAAGATGGATCTAAAAATTCCCCCGTTTCAAACAACACTGCTTTTCTTAAAATGAGGTTCGGGATTATCTGCACTTGGAAACAAATGCATTGTTATAGCATAAATTGATCGTTGTCATAAAAATCAAAATTGCCGATTCTAAGCGAAATCGACGTACAGATAATGTAAGTCGTACGTGTTGGGAGTGATCAAATACCAAATTGTAGGTTATAACAAAGTTTGGCGTTATGATCAAACTCAGAGTTGGGAGTAATGATAAAGTTGTGCGTTATGAAAGACAAACGTAGTTGATAGTTGCAAAAATAGTTGTGGTAACTTGCAAAAGTTAGGAGTTATAATCAGTTTCAGAGTTGGGTGTTGTGAAAACTGAACATTGTGATGTACAGGAGTTGGGAATTATGACAAACTTAAACGTTATAAAAAAAACAAACGTAGGTGGAAGTTGGAAAATACTTAGGAGTTGTGACGACACCACAAGTTGGGAGTTTTGACTAATTTCTCAGTTGGGCGTTGTGAAACGTTCAAACAATAAGATTAGTTGTTGTGCATCTTTAAAATTTGATAATAGATATATCAATATTAAATCAAACCAAACCTAAACTTAACAATCCGTAATCAAGTGTTTTTTCAATGTGATGTAACAAATCGATCACATAAACAACCCTTCAGAAACATTAAAATCAAAATTAAGAAGAAAATCCTTCAATTTATTATAATCAACTACATAAAATATGCAAATATAAAAATACCAAATTCTTGGAAAAATAGTTTTAAAAATTTGTTTTAAAAACCATAAGAAAACCCATACCACACCAATCATACGTGGTCATACAACTTTCCAAACGTTGAACATTACATTATTGCAGTATTATTAAAGATCAACATTTTTATAAATGATTCGGAGAAATTGTCCTAAAAAAGGAGTAAATGGAAAATACAGTTAGGCTTTTAAGGGGCTTATTGTTGAATATTGAGTTTTCTGGATCCAGACTCTCCCGGGACCCCTCCCTTAATCGCAAAAGAGTTAAATTTCTTATATCGGCTATAACTCTCGATAGCATGCTTGTACAAATAAACCAAAGTAATCTTTTTGCGAGGAATTTTGCGCGTTACAATTTTAGTCCAATTAATCAAACTCAAAAAACTGATATTTTCTAAGATTAACTTTAAGAATGTGTGTTTCAAAAACAAATGGTTTTACTTAGATTGGCGAAAATTTACAAGTCAAGGAGTTTTTGAAAGACAACCAGTCTGTTCAGTCTTCGACGCCTGACATTTTTGGTTCAGTCCCGCAAAATAATTAGACCGAAATTTTTCGAGTTATAATGTCGAAAAAGGGGAAAATTTTAGAAAATTTGCTTTCGCTGCCCATTCCATCGCAAAAAAATATTTGTTTCTATGATGTCTTGAAAATTGCTTTTCCGAATGCAACGCTAGAGTACCCAACTTGCGCGTTTAGTCCGATTTATTGCCTCGCTATATTCGTGTCTTTAGACCACTAAAAAGCGTTAAAAGGTTATCGTTTTGGTCAGACAAAAGAAGAAAATGCCGCAAAAGAATTCTTTAGGAGCTGCTACAACAATTTTTTAAGCAGAGCATAGATTGGTTGGTGAAACAATGGAACATGTGCCTTAACTGTAGTGGTAATTATTTGAATCGGTGAGTGAAAGAACGATACAAGCGACTAAGTGACTGTTTTGAGAAAAACGTAAATAACTGTTTAACTCAAAAACTATTAAATTTACTATTTATTAGTACATTGTAAGTTTGTAGATCTAGCAGTTTATAAACTGAAAATGATATCGCATTTCCAAAAAAAAATGGGATTGAAGATTCTTCAAATATTGAGTTACACAGTTGTACTGTTCTTTCACTCAATGAACAAAAATACAGTTTTTTTAATGTTTCAATTATTTTATTAACAAATTATTATTCTTAAAGTTAATTAAACAGGAAATAAATCGTTTGTCATTTTTCTTGGCGGTCTTCCATGAAATAATATAATAGTAGAACTCTAAATCTTCTCCAGACGTATACTATATACTTTACCTTAGGTCAGCTATTTTGGCTTTATTGATTGGAACTGGTACTTTATAGCTTTTTGAAGTAGGGAAGTATAGGATTAACATTTGGTTTAATCAACTTAAACGTATGAGATATAAAGCCTGTTATAAAGTCACGTACGATGACATAACCACGTGTTTGACTGCAGTATGTGAACTGGCAATATTGAGATATATAGAAATTAACATTTTTCCACTACTAACTGTGAAGTGGACAATTATTGCGTCTCCTAGCCAACTGAGAAGTTGAATTTCTCTATTAGTAGTTAATAATTTTTTCTATTGTTGACCTAGGTTAATAATGAACAAATTTAATTTTTTTGAGAATCCAAGAATAGATGTTTAACAAAAAGAGTGAAACATAATTTTGTATATCCAGGAGATTATCTTTAACGTATTTGTTGCTTAAAATTACCTAACACGATAAAATTATTTAAATAAAAAGATGCCTTTAGTTTAAAATTCGCGCCCCTATCCCATAACCGCAAATACATAACCTGAATTTATTTATGTGAGAAAATGTTTGATTTAAATTTAGTTTTAATCGACATGCGCTCAATGGCATTTATAATAAGCATGCGCAAGTATCTTAAGTGTGGTAGATTGAGGACGTTCGCCGTACGTGTGTAATTCGGTCAACCATTTTTCTTGTAGAGTTATTTCGTGTGTTTATTAGCACAAATATATTTTTCCATTTATTTATTTACTAAGCTATTGAATCCCTGCAATCCTGACAGGTTATGGTGCCCAGTTGGCTTTGGTAGTTTGAATGATTGTGTGAATGTTAAATTCGCGTTAAAATTACGAAGAGAAAGATGGCGACCGCACCTAGTTTTTCAAGCATAGAAAAATTAAGTGATAATAATTATGATCTATGGAAAGTGCAAATGAAAAGCGTATTAGTATACAACGATCTATGGAATTACGTAGATGGCATTTTGAAGAAACCAGGAGAAGACGAAACAGATTGGATAAAAAAGGACTCGAAGGCTTTGGCGCTAATTAACTTAAGTATTTCATACGGGCAATTGAATCACATCAAGAACTGCGTTACATCCAACGAAACTTGGTAAAAATTAGAAACGATATTTGAATCGAGTGGTCCAATCAGAAAAGCGGCTTTATATAAGCAGCTACTTCGAATGGAAAAGAAATCGAGTATGTCTATGACGCAATACGTAACTGAATTTACGCAGAAAGCAGAACAGCTTGAGGAAGCTAAAATTAAATTACCTGATGAATTGTTATCAATTATGTTATTAGGATCATTGCCGGCAGAATTTGAAAGCTTTAGCGTAGCTATTGAATCACGTGATGAAGTACCGAAACTTGAGACTTTGAAGGTGAAATTGCTTGAAAAAGAAGCAAGACAGGGTGATCGTGATGTCAAGAACGACGTATTGTTGACGAAAACTCAATTTTCAAAGCACCTGAAAAATGTTGATTCGAAAAATAAACAAAAAGTGCGAAGGTTTAATGGTAAATGCTTTAAATGCAATAGATACGGACATTTGAGTCGCGATTGCAAACAAAAAGTAACGAATCAAGAAATTGTTCCTAGTTCAAGTGACGCGATGATTGTTGTTGCGTGTAATGCGAATCAAGTTAGAAGACCTAACGATTGGTGCTTGGACTCGGGATCGACAAAACACATGTGTAATGATAAAACCTAGATTCACAAACTTCAATGAAAGTGACGTGTCAAAAGTGTTTACTGCTTCAAATCAGTACATTGACTCGATAGGCACCGCTGAGATAAACATTAGTGTGTACATTGGTGATAGCAAAACAAATTACGTTAAATTGAAAGACGTATTTGTGTTCCTGAACTCCGAAATAATTTGTTATTGGTTTCGTGTATTACAAACAACGGATATACGGTTACATTTCAAAAAGATAAGGCACTAATTAAACGACAAGACGGTTCAGTGGCTTTCACAGCTGTAAAACGTGACCAACTTTATTTTATCGACGAAAAAGAAGAAAATGCTTGGGTTGTAAACAATACGGCCGACGAAAAACTGCTAAAATGGCATCAGAGGTATGGACGTTTAAATATTGCCGATTTAAATTTTACGAAAATAAGTAACATAAATTGCGAAGTGTGTGCAAAATGCAAAATTCACGTACAACAATTTAAATCATCAGACGGTCGAGATAAGGAAATATTGGGTTTAGTGCAATCCGATATGTGTGGTCCGATAAATAGTCAGTCGGTGGTGCAAAATATTTGGTTACCTTCATTGATGATTGCACCAGGTATACCGAAACTGTTTTTGGAGTATTTGTCTAGAGAGTTCCAGACATATCTAGAAGAAGAAGGGATTGCGAGACAACTTACTGTTGTGTACACCCCGCAACAAAACGGTGTAGCTGAACGAGCTAATCGCACGCTGGTGGAAATGGCAAGATGCATGAAGTTACATGCAAATTTACCAGGTTCGTTATGGGCAGAAATGATAACACCGCAACTTTTCTAAGGAATAGGTGTGCAACAAAAACTTTGGATGCGATTACCCCATACGAAGCGTGGTTTGGACAAAAGCCGTATGTAGGTTTCTTTAGAACAATTGGAAGTAAGACAATTGCGTTAAACAAGAGAGAAAAACGTGGAAAATTTCAACCAAAGGGTGACGAGTACATATTGGTTGGATATTCGGATGAATCGAAAGCGTATCGGCTGTGGCAGCCAGGAACAAAAACTATAATTAAAGCACGTGATGTTAGATTCATTGAAAAGATTGAATCACCTACTCTTCCAAGCGACAGCAAAGATATCTTCATCCTTGAAGAAGTGCCGTTAAAACAAAACGACGAAGATACTCGCTTAGAAGTTCAGGACAATTTACTTAACTAAGAGGATTCTCAAGACGAAGAACAAAGAATGAAGTCCGTAGAGGTCCGGGTCGTCCGATAATTGTAAAAACGGGACAACCAGGAAGACCCGCGAAAATGCATTGTGTTAAAAGGCCGGATCCTGAATCTCACAGAAGCATTAAACGGCGAGGATAAAAGTTCATGACTAACCGCCATAAACAAAGAATTTGACGCATTACAACAAGAACGAAACATGGACTCTAGTACCACGACCAAAGATAAAGAATCTTAACAAACAGGTGGGTATTTAAAACAAAAATTAATGAAGACGGTGAAATCGAAAAATACAAGGCTAGACTTGTGGCACGTGGACATACGCAGCAGCTAGGTATCGACTACGAAGAAGTATTCGCGCCCGTAGCCCGATACGAAACAATACGCACGTTACTCGCTGCAGGTGTAAACGAAAAAATGTGCATACATCAAATGGACGTGATTTCCGCCTATGTGCAAGGGGAATTGCACGACGAAGTTTACATGGAACAACCCGAAATGTTTATTCGAATTGGCCAAGAAAATCAAGTTTGCAAGTTATTAAAACCACTGTATGGATTGAAACAATACGGTCGTGAGTGGTATAAGAAAATCGATAACTACATTAAAGAAAACAATGGGAAGCGTACCGCAACGGACCCGTGTGTATATGTAATTGGCGAAGGCGACGACCGAACCATAATCGTACTTTACGTAGACGATATGATTTTTGCATCGAAGAAATTAGAAAACCTGGAACTAATTAAATTTATGATTAAATCAACATTTGAGGTGGTGAACCTAGGCCCAATTAGCAACATTCTTGGAATACACGTGAAACGAGAAGGAGCAACCGGAAAAATCCACATTTCACAAAAGAAACAAACGCAAGATTTAATAAGAAAATTCGATATGCAAGATGCAAAAACGGTGTCAACTCCGATTGAATCAAACTCGAAGGTTACAAAAGAAATGTGCCCGACTACAGAAGATGAAATTTCTAAAATGAAAAATAAGCCTTATAGGGAGTTAGTTGGTGGATTAATTTATTTGGCAAATGCGACACGTCCAGATATCGCTTTTGCGGCAAGTACACTCAGTCGATTTTGTGGAAAGAACTCTGGATTATTGCGAAACGTGTTTTACGATATTTAAAGGCGACATTGAACTTTGGCATCACATATGCAAAAAATGATGAGTACCTTCAAGCTTATGCTGACTCAGATTGGGCAGGTGACGTCGACGACCGAAAATCGTGCTCAGGCAACTTATTGATGTTGGCAGGTGGACCTGTAAGCTGGAAGTCAAAAGTGTAATCATCGGTGGTGTTATCAACGATGGAGGCCGAGTATGCTGCACTCGCGGAAATTTCGCGTGAATTAATTTACATTAAAAGACTTTTAATTCATATGGGTTTTCATGAATTAGTGCGAATTCCGATCAAAGTATTTTGTGATAATCAAAGTGCGATTGAACTCGCTAAAAACGCAGTGTTTCACAAACGTATACTCAGTATACTATTTTCGCGGAGTAATAAACCTGTCAGAATTATCGAATCTCCCGTATTGCAGTGGCGTAGGTACCTGATACGTTTGGAAAATCATATTTTAGTAGGTAAATATATTATAATAGTAAAATCTACCTTGATATGAATTATTATGTGGTTATATGTTATTTATTTTATTTGTATAGTAGATCACATTACAAATTTTACTTCTTGCGTATTATATACCATTATTTTTAAGCAAAATGTGTGTCTTACGACATCTCGTGTATAGCATTGACACGTATGATTAGTATAAACTAAGAAAATGCCAACAGTTAATTGTAACGACATGTGTGCGTTTAACGTGCATAGCGCTATCTAAATAACAGCTTTAATGCTTGAAACACACGTGCGTTTCAAGCATTAAAGCTGTTATTTAGATAGCGCTATGCACGTTAAACGCACACATGTCGTTACAATTAACTGTTGGCATTTTTCTTACCATTATTTTTGTATCTTGGTATAATACCCACATCTACGGCTATGATTCTCGTTTGGTCAGTACCTGGGCTGATGGCAACGTGTTTACACAGATTAAACTATTGTTCTCAGAGCCTAGATGGGTCGATATGCTGCAAGAGCGGCACAATGATCGTATTTTGGTTAGAATTTATTGGTGTTTACTTAACCGTAGAAGTACCGCTTTCACAAGAAAATAAAGAATTATTTCAAGCAATTATGATTTATTACTCCGCGCCAATAGTATACAGACTTTAGAAGTTTTAAGAAAGAAGCAATCTGTGAGGATTCACAAACGTATACTCAGTATACTATTTTCGCGGAGTAATAAACCTGTCAAATTATCGAATCTCCCGTATTGCAGTGGCGTAGGTACCTGATACGTTTGGAAAATCATATTTTTAGTAGGTAAATATATTAAAACAGTAAAATCTACCTTGATACGATTTATTATTAGGTTATATGTTATTTATTTTATTTGTATAGTAAATCACATTACAAATTTTACTTCTTACGTATTATATACCATTATTTTTGTATCTGGGTATAATACCCACATCTACGGCTATGATTGTCGTTTCGTCAGTACCTGGGCTGATGGCAACGTGTTTATACAGATTAAGCTATTGTTCTAAGACCCTAGATGGGTCGATATGCTGCAAGAGCGGCACAATGATCGTATTTTGGTTAGAATTTATTGGTTTTTACTTAACCGTAGAAGTACCGCTTTCACAAGAAAATTAAGAATTATTTCGAGCAATTATGATTTATTACTCCGCGCCAATAGTATACAGACTTTTAGTAAGCACATTGATATCAGCTATCATTTTGTTAGAGAATTAGGGGAAAGTAATGAAATCATGATTTATTATTTGCAAACAAATTATATGCTCGCCAATATCTTTAGTAAACCTTTAACGAAATGCAAGCACAATCAATGCGTGAAAATGTTAGGATTAAATTAAATTAAAATAGTTATTATGCTGTGTATTACTTTATTTTTGTTGAGCACATATCGATAGGGAGTGTGAGAAAATGATTGATTTAAATTTAGTTTTAATCGACATGCGCTCAATGGCATTTACAATAAGCATGCGCACGTATCTTAAGTGATTGAGAACGTAGATTGAGAACGTTCGCCGTACGTGTGAATTCGGTCAACCATTTTTCTTGTAGGGTTATTTCGTGTGTTTATTAGCACAAATATATTTTTCATTTATTTATTTACTAAGCTACTGAATCCCTGCAATAATTTTATTTTATATATTAATTATTTATAATTATTTATTAAATATGATGGTAGAATCAGTTTTTCAGCTTTCCCAAAGGAGATTTAAGCAGGCGAGTTAAGTTACATGAAGAATCTTAAGTAAATCACAAAAATTTTGTTGTAGATGTTTTGAATGGTTAACAGAATCTGGAAGGTCCGATCTGTTGCATAAAAATGTCGACTCTAAAACTTAACGAGTATGTGGTGAACACTTGCCATTCCTAAATGAATTACAAGTGTCAATTTCTGAAACTCAATATTCAAATAAAGCAAGGTATATTTGTGAAGCAATAAATGAAATGAACAACCCTTGTGCTACATCTTTACAAATACGATATGTAAAGGTGACAAATTGAAGTCGATAGTATTAAACTGCATAGAAAAGCTACAACTACAATGCGGTGCCAACGTTAGGGCAGTAGTAAAATTTTCAAAACGTAATTAAAAGAATAGATGTATCACCGCAAAAACCATACCTTCTCGTAAACGATTAGAAAATCTATTATTTCTTCAATGTCCCCTATTTATTAAAGTCGGTGCAAAATAACTTGATTAAATACGATATAATCTTTAATAACAAAAAAGTATCTTGGAAAGTCGTTAAAAATTTCTACATGTCAGACAAACCTAAACCGCTGCAATTGGCTCCTAAATCAACTAATTTACATATTACTCCGAATGATTTTCTGGAAATGAAGGTGAAATATGCCACACAAGTGTTCAGCAAATCAGGTGCAGTTGGTTTATCAACGTATATAGCTTTTAATGCTTTTTGATTTATTGGCATTCCTGTGCTACTTGATTTTTACAAGAAAAATGTTTATTTTTTATTTTTGGCTTAAATTTGGCTAGTAGTGGAAAAAATAGTATATACTATTTTGTTCAACATATTTGAATGTCTTTTTATAGAAGCTTCACAACCAGTTAGTAAAGTCAAAAATATGACTATAAGTAATAACATTAACGGTAAAAGGAATTGTCTTTCTACAAGATTGGGTTGGTAAATATAACCGCGTCTTCTTACAAGTTTTTTAACCGTTCCAAAATCTCGATCACAAAACAAAAATGAGTGACCGCGTATAGGAAAATAATGATAAATATTTTTAAAACGATTTGTAGCTGCTAGTGTTAAACCTCACCATTGTATGGTTGCGACTTTGCCCAGTTTATCTATCCGAAAACATGTGTAACTCACTTATTTCTAGAGACAGTTTATGTATAATATAATCGAGAAGAAAACTGCAGACTTTCTTGGGGCTTTTGTATGCCTGCCCCTCGTGATAGGTGTAAAAATGTCCAATGCGATCTTTGAAGTGTGTATTTGAAAAGCATACACCCACAGCTGGCGGTAATAGAAAATTTTCTGCACTCTTTCTTTACAAAGTTTTTGAATATTTTAGATTTGCGTGTAAATTTTTTTGTCTCGACGTTTGTGAACCATTAATTCAGCTGCCGTGACTCTTTTTGCATTATCGTTAAGATTTGGATCTTTGGTCTCGTCCTTAACCGTTCACACTCACCACAGAAGTCCACTTACGGTCGTCCAAATCGTAGCGAATAGTTTTCATTAAAATATTTAAGGTAATACTTGTATTTTAATTTTCCTTTCAGGTCAGTCCATTTTTTATAAAAAGTTTGTACAGCTACTATAGTGCGAGGTTTTTTTTTGGAAATGACTCAATGTAGTTTTTTATTTTTATATTATATTCTTGGGATTTTACATGCTTTTGGATATTGTGTTTCTCTCGCAAGTCTACTGGCGATTTACCAAATTTTAAAATCTCATTTAGACGGTGCAACCTTGATTTTGAAATTGCATGCAAGTTTAAAAGGTTTTTTTACAAACAGTGTATTTTTAATTCTTTGTTTTTAACACAATATGCAAAAACTAAAGTTTTAATAAAATGTTTACTACTTTTACGACGTCTAGCAACCGGCTGGACTTCCATGAGACCTACTAAATGAATATCTTGTTCAACCTTGAAATGCATTTCAAGCTGGTTGTATAGTATTGTGTCTCTTTCTTCTTGTGTTAATTTTGCCGTGCATAAAAAAAAGACAAAAAGCATAGTAACTTACTTTATTTCTAGTATAGTTTTCTTACTAATAATCTTTCGTGATGTATTTACATATTCCTGCCCATGGAAACGAGCATATTTGCGTTTGTTTTGTTTCCATGTATCAGGTTGTTTTTTACGCTTTTTTGATTTTTCAATATGGTCACCTTCACTACTTGTACTGAACATTGTTTGTTTATTTTATAAAAGTATAACACAGATATATACATTCACAGTAATACAACACAACGTGTTAAAGTTTTTACTGTCAAACACAAATTGGCGTGTATTTTAACGATTGCAAACCAACGCTAGGCGCACGAGACTGTTGAGTGAAAAAACAATATAACCAATAACAATATGACCAAAAATGTTAGGCGTCATAAACTGAGCAGAATAGAGACTCCTAGACTTGTTTTGATTTCTGACAATCCAAGCCAATCTATTTGTTTCTGAAAAAAACATTTACAAACTTATATTGGAATCCCGAACACTCAGATTTATACTCAGCAAGCCTACGTGGTTTTTTTCGTTTGCGTGATTATTTTCACTCAAATGACTTTTTCCTGGACTAAAAGAAAAATTGCTTATGAACTATGATAAGGAATTTGAAAGCTTGTATAAGATATACAAGGGTGTCTCAGATTTACGTAAACAAGCAATATCTCCGTTACTTGATAAGATAAAAATATAAACTAAAAATCAATAAAAAGGCATTCAAAACGCAGTCTGATGACACCCACAGAACGGCGTTGTCTCTTTCCTGCCTCTAAAGGACCATCCCCAACTTTTTTTAAATAGCACCCTGCCTAACTGAACTCCAAAATCGCGTCTCCCTGTGATTCTGAGGATAGTGATATAGCGCTATTGATATGTTACAGTTATTTATTAAAAGTAACAAATAAGACATATTGTAAAAATCATAACACGATTTCATCTCATCAAGGTGCATCTGAATTACGTTACCAGGCGATATAGCTTGGAAGCATATGTTGTCAAAATAAACATAAGTCCAAAAATCAACTGTTTTCGAAATACAAGCATTTTTTAAATTAAAATTACTAAGCCCAGTTGAAGTGATTCGTCGTATTTATCACGTCAGCTATGGAAATAACAAAACAAAATTTGTTTGTTTCTGTTAGTCTAGTTGCCGCATTTGTTGTAATCATTGTGTGGCTGTCATTATTAGTGTTATTGTTGCTATTAAAGTTGTTGTTGCTGTTGCTCATTGTTCAAATTTTTAAATATGCCAGAATATACCAATGCGGAAATGGCAGACATGCATTTCATGTATGGCAAGACCGACGGAAATGCTTATGAGGCACGTCGCCTTTATGCCGAAGCATTCCCAAACCAAAATTTACATCAACGTTTATCCGAAGTTGGATCGTTTAAATCAAGGAACGGTGATGGTGGTCGGCCTATATCAGTTTCTACTCCCGATGCAGACTTTAACATTTTAAAAAGAATTAAAAAAATCCTAGGACTAGTACTAGAAGACTCTCTACTAAAGCAAATATTAATTCTTCCCTAATTTGGAGAATGTTACGCAAGCAGCAATTGCACCTATACTATATTCAAAGGGTACAAGCTCTTACTGTGCCTGATTATGCCGCACGACCGGTGTTTTGTCGAAGGATGCTGACAAAAGTTGCGGGGAACCCAAATTTTGTTACGGAAATTTTATTTACTGACGAAGCTGGTTTCACGAGAAATGGGTTTTTTTAATTTCCATAATAACCATGTTTGGGCCTACAAAAACCCGTATGCCATTGTTGAATCGAATCATCAGCACCGATTTTCAATTAACGTTTGGCTTAGTGTGTTGGGAGACCATCTGATAGGACCTTGTTTTTTGCCTAACCGTTTGACTAGTTAATTGTACCTTGACTTTTTGCGGAATACCTTGCCACTGTTGTTAGAAGATGTACCCCTCAACCACAGAATTAATATGTGGTTGATGCACGATGCAGCCCCTGCGCATTATGCAGTCTTGGTCATAAATTACCTAAACGAAAATTACAATGACAGGTGAATAGGGCGAGGAGGTCCAATTGCATGGCTACTTAGATCTCCCGACCTCACTCCGTTCGACTTTTGCATTTGGGGGTATTTAAACACATTAGTTTATTCAAGTCCTGTGAATAATTTAGATGAGTTGTTAGAACGAGTTAAACATGCCTGCCAGACTGTTCGTATAAATCCGCGACTCTTCGAGTGAGTGCGGCGTTCACTTTTACGGAGATGCGAAATGTGTATACAAATGGAAGGAGGACATGTTAAACATCTTCTTTAAGAATTATTTGTAATTAAAATGTTGTATTTATACTGACATTTGTTCTATTGAAAACCTTGTTTAAATAAATATGATCTTTGGTTTACCCACTTCCTTAGCCGACTTGATAAATACGACGAATCACTTCTACTGAGCGTAAACTATTTTAATTTCAAAAAGAGGTTGTATCTCGGAAACGGTTGGTTCTTGGATGTTTATTTTGACTTTTTTGTTTGTACTGATGAGATCTATAAGTGGGCCAAAAAAATGTAAACTATATTTCTAACAAAACTAATTTAAATTACCGTTAGTACAATATAATAATGAAATAATTACATAAAAATTATGTCAAATTGTGGAGTGCAAAGGTGTGCGTGTTAACAATTGCTGTATTAGTTGCCTTGTAATTTATTATTTTACACCTGAGTATTTTGCGAATTAATCACACATTAAATCATTCGCAGCATTTCCCAGTCAATTAATACGAAGCAACCACGTACAAATTGTACATTTAGCAGCATTCAGTACGTAAACGTTATTGCTGTCAGACTAAATCTAGTGCATTGCATTTAGAGAAGTTCCTCGCGGAAATCCAATAATATACGACGTAATTATACCTATTTTATTATATGAGAATATCTATAATAGACATGCAATCTACTGAACATTCCCCACAGATATAATCGCACGTTCGAACATGGTGTTTTATATACATCGTTTTATCCATTATAAATAATCACTCCCAACAGGAAACTGTCAGTATCGTTTTGTAATTGATTATTGCATGAAAAGAACAAGGGATGACCGATTTACTGATAACCTGATAAACATTTTTCAACTACAGATTCCTCAAATAATCATTCGTCGATGTCAACCAGATTATATTATTTCGATTCAATTTACTATAACTAATTACTTTAAGATTTCTCAACACAAATTTAAATTTTTAATGTATTGTGTTCAATTATAATTCTAAGTTTAATTCAACTGTTACTCTACCTAATAAAAATGTATTGCGCATTAATATTGTAACTAATAAACCCATGTAATCTAAATAACAAAATATATCAAGAAAAGGTTTACGTAATACAACTTTTTGCTTTTACAAGCAGTTTCTCAAAGAAAATTAAAACTTCAACAGGAAGCCCTCTGCGATTGAAGTATAAAGAATATATTTCGTTCTTACTTTGTTATAAATTTTTAGTCTTTTTAAAATAAGTTCTGATAGAATTATTTGTTTCATTTTTCATTTTGGACTTTCCTTTTAATACAAATTAAGTTGTTACAGTTCTCATTTTTTTTTATTACGAAGTTCTTGCGTACGTCTTTGTTCTAACAGAAATTTATCACAACGTTCTCAAACAGTTTATTAATATACCTATTTAAATTTACACATAGACGTGTTCTGATAGACTCCCATTCAAAACTAAAAATTATTGGGAAAAGGGTATGTATTAAAAAATGAGGTAAGATAATACAATCTACTTCTTACATAATAAATTTCTAATACAATCTGCAAAAAATCAATACTGTCACTGAAACCCAATAAAAGTAAATGTAATTTTCAAACAAATATTTTAATTTGGTTCCTGGATTGGAATTCTTTGTATGGTTTTTACAGCAATAATAACGGCGCACTCATTCTTCAAAACATTTCTTAATTATGCTTTTCTATTATGATTACAGTATATTGCACGAAATAAAGAATTGTAGTCAGATTTTCTGAAACAATTTCTGTGTCCCGGGTTTTCTGCAAATGAATAATCGACCTTAACATACATAAACAATTTGAGATGGCTCGGCATAAAAGAACTAATATCTTTGCATTAAACGTAATTGAAATTAATACAGCCGAGGTAGTCTAAATACCAAAAAAAGTACCTAATAAAAAACATTGGTTTTTGTATGGATGTCATGCAAAAAACAACGTATTTTCACAATTTTTCAATAACATTAACGAAATTTCATGCCGCAAATATATTTTTCTTCAAAAATAACAGAGATAAAAAATTATTTATCAGAAAATTTATTAATATACTTTAACTATACGAACTAATTTGAGAAAATAGACATTTAAAAAGTAGTTGAATATAAATATGACATTTCGAAATTACTACATATACATATATTGTTCTCAATTTTTTAATAATTAAGTTAAATAAGTTACAAATTAATAAAATTAAATAAATACAAGGTAATAAAAATTTGAATTGCATTAAAGATAAATAAATCAATAATTTCCTCCAAAGTATTTCCCTTGGGAATGGTTCCTAAAATAGAAGCAAACCATCAGGACGTTTGCCGTCATCACGTAATAATCCCGATGGTTCCAAAATACAAGGAATTTCAGCTGAAGCCAAAACTATCTAATGTTGTTGTGTCGAGAAAACCTACCATAGTTTTTGTTACAAGATAGACCATGATGACCAAGAGTATCAACTTTAGAACCACAATGACAAGTGTTTGGTTGACAAATATTAGTTCCAATTCTTAAGGATGTGACAATTTGAAGAGTTTGTTTATCTTACAATGTTCTTAATTGAGAAGACGGGAGCGCTTTTAACCAAGCACTTGATTTTGGTTGGACACTGGCAAGTAAAATAGCTTTATGTTGAGTGTCATATTGTGATAACAAAAAATTATATATAGTGTTGACACATAGGGTATCCCAACTGCGTTGTAAACAAGGCATGTTAGGTAAAGGTTCGTTAGGGAACAATGATTTACAAACATTTAATGCCTCGGCTAAGTACATAATCTCAAAGTTATTTACAAAAATTGATTCAATGAGATTAGCAGAAGCGTGAGTAGAAGTAAAAAAAATTTAAATGGCAATATCACTGACACATCGGATTCCTAAACCACTAAATGAAACAGATAGTGATGCATGCATCCAAGATAAAGAGTAAATTTATTGTTAAAAATGTCTATTAGGGAATTACTAATTTTATCATCAAAAACTTTACAAACATCTTTGAATTTCCAGAAAGGACAACAACACAAAACATAATTAAGTTTGGGATTCCAAAAACAATGACGCTACAACAAAAAAACAAAGCCATATGTAGATTAATGTTTCGGATATTATCTGATAAATAAAATTTTGCTAAACATTCGGAAAACATTTGTAGAAAAGCATCTTCAGTTAAAGCAGCACCAAGAAGAAATAAATTACTATTGTCAACAAAACGAATATCAAGAATCAAGGTCTCAAAAGAATAAACAATATTTAATTAATGTAATCTATTAAATTTTTTACAAAAATACAACTCGCATTTTGAAAAATTGAGCGTTAAACCTAAGGGTTTAAACTCATCTAAAATAGTTTGTGAATCTTGCAGTACATTCACTACAGAACCTCCAATTGTGCCATCATCCAAATACCAAACATTGAGATCAGAAGAAAGTTTGCTAATAATATGGTGAATTGCAAGACTATAAAGGGCAAGACCAAAGAGATCACCTTGCTGTACACCAACACAAGATTGAATAAGTTTACCATTATATAAAAAATTCGAAGGTTCAACATAACACTGCCTAAGATATAGGAAGAGTTCTGAAGTTTGATTTTTAACATAAGTTAAAAAATATCACCTTCAATTGAATTAAAAGCATTTTTTACATTTATTTTAACTAAAACTTCATCGGAATTATCTCTAGATATAAAGCTTCTAACCGCACGTACTGCAGCTTCACAGCTATTTTTACACTAAAACCTAATTGGATAGGTTTAAAAAGTATTTGAAATATAAGAACAACTTATTTTGGAAGCAAGTCGACAAAAATCAGAACCAACTGCAATTGGGTGAATACCACCATCCTTTTTTGAAAGAGAAAGACATGGTCAATTTCTTATCCAATAATATTACAAAACTTAAGCGCAATTAAATTCTAGAAATGTTGTTTTTCTAATATTTAAAAACAATCTTTATTTATGAAATTTTAGGTATACAGTCAATCTATCTACCGACAATAGCCTAAATCAACAAAAATGCTTAAAAAATTAGAAATGAACTCAAACTTAATGAAAGGAG